>VZTG01009488.1:436825-670726 GCA_013397845.1 Melanocharis versteri
AAAAAAAAGAAGAAGAAATAAACTGAAGGAAGTTGCATGAGCAGAGAGAACAAGTTGCACAAGCAGAGAGAACAGATGAATAATAAAACTGAAAGGGATGCTTCACAGCCTCTTTTAACGTAACAAGTTGTGCCCTGGCCTGCTGACTGCAGGAAGAACAGTTGCTATTGTTTATCCTGGCTTCAGCAAGGCATGCAGACTCAAGACCCAGCATTCCCAGCGATTCATTACAGCATGGAATAGAGCAAGTTTACAACAGAATATTGTCAAAACGAATCTGCTTTATTTTGAAATAAGTGATTGCGTGTCATCTCAGAATACGTACCATACAGTCATGTAATCAGCTTTTCTAATTCATAGCACTGTATTGTGAGTGCTTAACTTCTAAGTAGTGCATTACATATCATAATGGTAGATTAGGCTTCCAAGACATTTTGATCATGGAATAAAGCTTACTCCTTTTCATTCATAAGCCTTTGTTAACTGAACACACACACACCTTCACAGATATTTCTATTTAAAATCTGCATAGAGTGTATTCCAACACCTAAGGTAAAGTTGTGTTATTTTGATTTCTGCTCTCTTCCCTCAGCAGGTAGTAAAATTCAAATTAACAAAAATATAAAAATAAATTTTACCTAAATTCTACATGGTTTTCACCTAATACATAAAATTAAATATGTTTAAAATATCTATAGTGTTAAGAAAAGCATCTAGGCCTGTAATACTTCAAAGGATAAGCATCAACTGTTATTTATTGTCTAATTTTAAACTCAGTATAAATGTGTAGTCAAATATTTACACATAATTGAAGAGGGATTGCTTCAATGTAGTAGTAAAAAGCATTCAAGAAGATGCTATACTTTTCCTGAAGAAGATTAGAAACATGACTACAGAAATATTTTGAAGTACTAACAATGTTTAATTATATTCACATTGCAGTGCAGCTGAGTCTCCTTTATCACCCCTCACTTTGATGCCCCCTCACTTGAGGGCATCATACTTATTTCATTATCATCAAAACAGAACACAGAAAAGCTGTCATGGAAACTCAAACCTACAAATGGGTGACTAGCAAGTGATCTTCAGTATATTTTATTTGGGTGTTCAAATTTATTATTATTTGAGTCGGACACAAGCACTACTGTTTATTATTACTGCTTTATGTAAAACATAAAGAGTTATCATATTTATTAACACATATACTAATTTGTTCATATCCACATATTCACAAAAAAGCTTAAGCAAAAAGTATCCTCAGGTTTTCTAGAAAACCAACTGGACGGTATAGTCATATTTCAGAAAAATATACATTTAAGTACCCTAGTGCCGGGGGAGTGAGAGTCTATGTTTTCTCACTCTCAGATACCTTCAAAACCATACAAAATAGTAATGTGAAAATTCTTTGTGGAGGAAAATTATAAATTAATGTATGTCATTACAAAAAATGTTGGCTAGAATTGAATGAGGCTCAAATTTATAATCCTTTTTCTGGCACCTCAGTATTCAAATTTGGGGTTGAAATCAATTGCAATTTTTTAGACTTAGTGTTTTGGTAAATTCTGATAAGGAAATTTTCTTCTGTCACTTTCATTTAATCCAACCTTTTAAAAGAAAATGTCTAGGTACATTTGTACTGTTGTCCACACCAAAAAAAAAAAAAAACAACCTACATTGGCTTCCTGGACTTTATGTTGTACAACAAGAAATGCAGCAATCAAGTCAAATGTAAAGAGAATTACTGAAGTCACAACTATAATGTGCAAAATCTCATAACTTTTGATGGCTATCATAAAGCCTTGTATGTACTCATTTTCTGTCTCACTACATATGCTTGGAAATAGTTTAGTCTATCATGGTGTCCTAACTGCAAAACAGTGAGATAAAAGTAATCCACTATTACACTCGTCCCAAATAAGTCAATTTACAACTGCCATTACTTCCAGTAATTGTCCTGGCCTTGCTTACTTTATGAGTCTATAAAGCACATCAACTCCAGCTCTAAATGAAAATAAAAATTTTAAGTACTATAAATCAAGTTTTGTTGTCTGGAATGAGGTGAAGGAAGCCCAGAAAAGCAAACTTGTGAGAAAAGTCTCTTCAGAGGAATATAGACCAGATTGGTCAGCAGGCTGCTTCACTTCCTCTCTAATAACGTATCCCACCTGCTAAATAGACTTGCTCTTTCTCC
The DNA here is from genome assembly GCA_013397845.1 of Melanocharis versteri. Classification (NCBI taxonomy): domain Eukaryota; kingdom Metazoa; phylum Chordata; class Aves; order Passeriformes; family Melanocharitidae; genus Melanocharis; species Melanocharis versteri. The sequence continues at coordinate 439,017 of VZTG01009488.1, forward strand.
CAGTCATTAACACTCCAGAATAAAGTCTCAGGAGCAGATGTCAAGATCTTGGGACTCTTTCCAGGGCAGATGAGGAAGACACAGAGGAAAACTACAGCTGTCTTCAAGGCAGAAATCAGGATACCAAGTTCTACATTGATTGGTACCAGTAATCGAGGGGGGAATTTACCATATAGTATTAAAATAAACTCTCAACTGAGCAAAAATGGACAGAAACAATTAAGTAGTGGGTGGCAATGCTTTCCTTGAAACTCTCATTCCAGCTAGCTCTCCAGCAAAAGAATGCTAAATATGCCAGAGACAGTGTATATGTGCATGTTACATGGAAAAACAAAACAACATAAAATACTAATAATTTTTAAAAATCTAATAGCCATAAAGTGCTCTTGTCCCTCATTGATTTCAGAATCAAAGAGATGAGTTCATGTATGGAAACACAAAACTGGAAAACTGAACATGCATTTGAGTCAATCACCTAGGCCCATGACAAAAAGAGAACTTTTGGAGTCCTAGCTCCAGAAAAGGGGTCATTACCACTGATTGAAAGATACTTACTGGGAAACTGAATGTACTGCCTTGTGAAGACAGCACAGTATCACAAGGTTTTAAGTGAGAACATGAGGTGCTAGCAGATCCAGAAGACCCAAAAACAGAGACAAATCCAACAGTGTCAGATTCAACAGTGAGAATTTGCAATCTATGGAAAATGAGAAAAACCTTTTCTTTTCATTTACCACACAGGAGTCAAAGAAAGACTGCATAGTGAATCACACCACAGATTCATAAAGTTTAGTTGTTCTTCAACATCAAACTCTCACAGATAGTACAGGTTTCAAGAATGACATCTCGTGACATGAATAAAGAAAAAAAATCCTATTACCTACTCTCAATTTTGAAAAAGATGCTTTTCTGTTAAGTGACAAAAGTGCTCTTGATTTTCTCACAAGATACAGGTTCAATAAGAAGAAAACATTAGTATTCAAAGTCAGAACCAGACCATGATAAACTGATGAATTTATTAAAAAAAAAAAAAAGTATTGGAATGCTAATAAGGTATTAACCAGGAGTAAGCAATAGTACTTCATTTACAGTAATTTCTCTCACAGTTTAACTGAGCCCGGAACATGTCATCTAATCCAAGGACAAGTGACATATGCCCCCTGAGAGGAGAATTTTCTTGGCTAGGAAGAGCCTTATCTAGTCTTCACTAGTTCCAAGCAAAGAGAAAGTGTTGAATATTTGAAATAACTGGTAGACGCAAATAAAATGAACAGTTACTGTCAGGTACAAGTACTAAACAGTGAAAAACATATGTCAACTCAGCCAAAAATAGTGCTGAGATTCTTATGTGGTAAATTTTTGCACGTCTTTCTACGTTTCTTTTTTTAAATTTTGGTTAAATTATACCTTACAAACAAGAGTTCTGCAAATACACCACTTCACATAATAATATTTTAAAGCCAAAATAAATATTAATGTGTGGGAAAAAAATTATTTTTAATACAATCACTGAGCAGGTCATCAAAATCAATTGATAAGTGAAAAGATGCAAAAACATATACCACATAATAAAATCTTTTTTTTTTTGTTTCAAATATGTTTTCAACGCATTTTAGTTTTGGCACAAAATTACTCAACAGTAAAGTTTTTGAAGCATCATAAATTCCATTTCCCTTCTTATGAAGATGCCAAAATAACATGCATAATTAGTTAGCTGGAAAGCAAAGTTAAATTTATGGAAAGGGAACTGCAAATGTGATTTTGTAGTGTAAATATTATACAGTGTTTAGATGCACTCACAGAGTTAATCAACACTGTCAAGCTTCCTATTTCTTAATATAGCAGCTTTCTACGGTGACTGCAAGAGTCAGTAGCAATCAAGGCCTTGTGTTTTGTTTTGGTTTTTTACTTATTTATTTATTTTGTTATTTATTTACACCTTCCTCCTACCATTTTTCCTGACAGTGAGGAGAAAACATTTTTAAAAAGACATTATTTCACACTGGGTTGCTTCAGTAGAATAAATCAGGTTACTTCTTTTCAATCTGTATAACTTGTAGGAGTGGTAGAAATCTAGCCAAAAACATGAATGTCTTTGCTATTTTCTGTTAACTGATAAAGACCTAGTTTCTCAAAAGAAAAAATAAGGAAGATTTGACAGTTCTTCAAAATTTAGAAGACAGCAGTTACGTTCATTGTCAAAATTTATGACATTACTGATAGGCCTGAATGACTATGGTAGTCTAAAACAGTAAACACAAGACTTACTCCCTGCAAAATGCACTCAAATGCATACATTTTAAGAAAAGACAATGCTGTGCCTTTTTAATATAAATGGTATTTATGTGTGCTTTTATTTTATTATTGTCCTTTTCAAACTGAACAGAACATCCTAGAGACACAGAAAATTGTTTTTCCTCGCTTATTCTTACATTGTAATTCAAGAAAATACACCAGTGCCATTAAGCTTGTTTCAATTACATGACTAAAGCTATTGACATGAGAACTGAGCAGTTCTGAGCAGAGCAATTCTAATTTTTGTATTCTTTAACTAAGAATCTACATTCCCATTTTTCAATATTACTTACCTTGATCATAAAATGTACTCCAAATGCGACTTGCAGACAAACATTCTTCTCAAAAGCTAGAAGCACATTTTAGAAATTTTGGAGTAACTTTTTTTTACTTTCATAGCTGAAAAAACCAAAGTGCACTCTGGCATAATGAACTTACATTATATATTATATTTACACAGTTCATCATTTTTACAATCATTTTTCATTTTTTGAAAATGTTAGATGTTAGCAAGAACATTGGTGTCATTTCAGACTAGATAGAAGGAAGAAATCTTTTATATTGAGGGTGTTGAGGTACTAGAAAATGTTGCCAAGGGAGCTGGTGGAGGTCCTGGAAACATTTAAGGTCAGGTTGGACTGGGCACTGAGCAACTTGATCCAGTTGAAGATGTCCCTGCTCCTTGCACAGGGATGATCTTTGCGGGTACCTTCCAAAGCAAAATATTCTCTGATTCTGTGATTTCTTCTAAGAAATGCTAGTATAGAGATCTTGTATACGTGTAGACTTCTCACTCATTCAAAATTACTTCTATAGTCATAAAGACAAATTAATCAATATTCTCAATACACAGTAGCATAATTTTTCACTTGAAGATGAACAAGGCAGGTCATGTCTATCCTACAATCTTCAATTTATTATACCTTATTGTTTACTGGAATGCACTGCTACTTTCTCTGGGAATATAATGCAACACTAAATTAGAACATTACTACTGCAACAGTATGAATATCAGTTCAGATCATTTGGAAGCAGGAATGTAATTTTGTGCTCATTTGCAACATGTGAAACTTATGACACAGGCATACATCTGTGTCTCGTCTCTTGGAGAACATCTTTAACAGATATGTATTTACCCTTACAGTTTTTTATTGGACCTGATTAATTTCAGAATTTCCTCACTTGACACATGCTACATCACTCCTTGGCACATAGCTGAAATTTTTAAAAAACAGAATCTATTGTAGATAAAGTTTTCATATGGAAAATAAGAAATTTCACTCCAAGACTTCCCCAGGTAGGAGGAGAGAGCAGATTGGAATAATCCATTGCCTTCCAATCCTGCCTGAATTCACTTACCCTGTTGTACCAGGCAGAAACCTTCCCATCCTTATCTAGTGTAAAAGGAAACTATCAGAACTCTCAATAATCATGAGATTCCGTTTCCAAGCCCAAGTCTCATGTGCCTCTTTCTGCTGTCTTATTTTAATTTTTGCCATGCTGCTGGTCAGTTGTCATTTTTACCTCTTCAGATCTTTCTCCTCTTCAGGTTCTTCTTTCTTGCGCTGCTTTCTCTTATTTTCATACATCCTTTGTCTTCTCAACATTTCCTTCCCTCAGTCTCCCTTCTCCTCTGGAGCACCAAGTATGCCTGGCCCTGTCCCTGAGCACTGCAATAAGTTCTTGTACAGTCAGACTGTGCTCAGTCGGAGGCCTCTGTTTCGCACCTGGGTAAATTACGTAGTAGAAAACACCATGAAGTAACTACCCACATCTTGCTCTGCAAGCCTTGACTCTTCACATTAAGGAAAATCAAATCTAGCGCTGGGCAAAATGACAAAGCAAGGTTTTTTCAGACATCTTCAGGCCTTTTCATATTCCTTAACCTCCTCCTTCATCTTGAGTATCTTCCCCACCACCATCAGAGAAAGACCTGTGTCTGCAACTAGCTGGGTGAAGGGTCTCCTTTCCAGCCTTTGTCCTGGACAAGTCTCTGGCCCCCTACTACAAGATCTTACTGCAAAACCCTCTCTACTGCAACACATAGTTGGAGATTAGTGTGTGGATGCTGCAGAGCACATGCCTGCACTTGACAGATCTTGAACAAGCCCCTCTACACACACATTTTTGCGCTTTCTTCCCTGGATCAGCCCCTGAAGACAGATTTTTGCCACAGATAAAGTGAGGGGCAAGCAATACTGGGAAATCTTCCTCTTTTGTACCTGGAAGACCTCATCCATATCTGCTTGAAGAAGCTTTTTTTTCACAGTAAGGATTGTAAGAATATTTCTAAGTCAGCATCTGATACATGCCAGGGCTTCACATGCCACCTCCTGAAAAACATATATGATCCACTTTGTGGGGTATTGTGGTACTGTGATTCATAGACTAGAAGCAGAGAGAGCAGAAAATAATACCAGCAAGGCTTCCTAAAACTGGCAGAAGTGGCAACTGATGGCAGAATGGAACACTTTGGTATCACTCTTCTGCCCCAGGCACAGGTATGGTGACCCCATCTTTGTAAGACAGGTAGAAAGAAAACAGCTTTTGCCCACATCATGCAGCAGCTTGTGAGATCCCTTTCAAACCACTGATATACGGACAGCTTGCAGACAGCACTGTGAACTAACACCAGCCCACTGTAAAACTCAGTGGGATATGAGCAGTTAGGCAATAATTGTTCCCCGCTCAGTGATTCACCTCATAATGAAAAAGAAATGTATACGGTAGCTATATCCAAGAACATTATACTTGCCACCAAAGCAGTGAACAGCCTTGAAAAACATCTGCATTTAAATCCTGAAAGAGTTATTAATTTGTCAGCAGGCAGTGCATGTGACAGAGTGAGATATGTCTGTGCCGAGTTACAATTTCTATTTGCATTCTGCTGAATACCAGTCTGACCTTGTCTAAAGAATCTGCTCTACTGCATTGCGGTCACCGCACCTGGAAATTCATTGCAGGAGTATTACTAAGAGGCTTCTGGGACTGTCAGCTTCACTACTGGCCTACCTCCAAGAAATGTTGGGGGTTTTTTTATCATCAGAAGGAGTCAGTAGAGGAAAAAGAGAAATTACAATTAGTGGAGCTGCTGTTTCTTAGACTCAGCATGAAACATCAAGAGGGCATCATACCTAAAAACACAGCTCGTCTGCAACAGGGGCAACCATTGCAACAAGCGAAAAGTACGTGAAGGAAAAGAGGACAGGGGAACCAGCTCAAAGCCCCAGTCAGCAAAGTGAGTCATGCTAGAGGACAACCTCCCCCAAGATTTTAATAGTTTTCAAGTGTGCACATGAACATTCAAGTTCAGAGAGAGCTCTCAAGGAATAGGAGACTTATTTCTAAGCTGTAAATTACATCAAGCCTGTCACACATTGCCAAAATAGATTGCACTAGAAATTCAAACCTCCAACAGCCTGAGTGAAACAGCTTTATAGAATGCAAAGACAGATTTGTTTGAGGTTGGTTTCAACATCCAGAGGCAGATATCAGCCCAAAAAAAGCGCAAAACTTGGGTGTGTGCTAGAAGGTCCCAAAGCTATCAGCAGTGACTGCACTTTACTGAAAGGGTGAAAAAAACTGACAGGCTGTACAAATAGAAAAATGGAAGGTGGAAAACATGTCTGACATCAAGAGCCTGAGGCATCCAGCTATGCACTTTCTGAAGTATCAAGGGAGGAAAAGGAAAAACTGTGGGGATATGATAAGGTTGACAGCCTGAGCTTTTGAAAGAGAGGATTGGATGGAGTTGTAGGGCTGGCTCTCTCAGTAGGTGGGACTGCACTATGAAATTTAAACGAGTAGTGGTGGAAATGAAGGTCTGGGAGGCCTTGTCACAGAAAATCAGGAGCTTAGAGGCATGAACACACATCTCTTAGAAACCACTGCATTTCATTTAATCACACAATCTCTGAGATTCTGAAACTTTTTTGACCAGCTTTAATCTCCATGCCTAACTTCAATTCACCCTAATCAACACTCTTTTTCATAATTTCCCAGTTACTGCACTCTCTGATGTCTGATTACAGGCTCACTTAGCTCAGTAGATCTGCATCTCACTGATACATTTTTGTTATTTAAGCCTATGGGATTTATTTTGCTCTCCTTTAAAGCACTGAATCTGGAACCATCCAAAATACACATCTGGCTGACAGCTCAACCCCTTCACTGAGTGGATAATGTTCATGTACAACAAGGCTTTTGTACTAGGTGAACATTTAAATTTATCCTGCATGCAGAATAATGTTCATGGAAACTATCCATAACAAAAATAAAATATTAATTTTATAAAATTATAAGGTTGGGGGTTTTTTTACTTCATATACAGAACAGAATAAAGACAAAAGGAAAGTCACATAATTATCTATGTTAATTGGTCGAAGAAACAATAACTGACTGATAATAATTTCATCAACTGTAGCAATCTCTGATCTGTTTCCTCAACCAAGATCCTGAACAAGTCCTGAAGAGGGGCTGAAGTACTGTGGGGAGAAATATGACAAAAATGTGCATCCCTTTTTTTGTCATAATGCACACTGTTCTAATGATTCATACATTACATTATACAATACCACTGTAGATACCCAGACCCAAAAAAAAGTAAGAGGAGATGTCAAGGTGAGTCTATTCCATATATGTACCAGAGTTGATCTGCTTCATCTAATACATGATTTTAGCACATAATTAGATGAGAACACATGAAAAATTGAAGTGTTTTGAAAAATTATTGATACTACCTTGCCATAGTTTGAGTGCTGGTTACACAAAGAAATTGCTATATTTTAGTTTAAGGACTAAAGACGTTTTATTCTCCACTGCACTAGTTACCATTTGTACAAGCAGAGGGCTGCAGAGATGTTAATCAGAACTTTAAGGATTAATATAATGCTACTTCTGCATGCTGCTGGCATTTCAGTGGGTGTCTTCTCTTTTGAATAACAAAATTGCTTTTGCCATATTTCAAAGAGCTGCAAATTCCTATACCTAAATCACCCAGTTTTTCATGGAACAACTTGGAGAAAAAATTTACTAGAAAGTAGACTTAACATCCTGAGTCTAAGAGGTTGTATTCTGAGGCTTTTTCTGTCTCTGCTTTCTATATTCATAGGCATGAATAGGCACCTACGTTAATTTTTTTCCACCCTTGTCTAAAAATTGCCGTAAGAAAGTATTTTTGGGCACTGCACTCTTAACTCTTTACAACTCTGTTAATCCAGTGAGTCCCAGAATCAGGAGCAGAGTTAGCTCCAGTATCTGGCATCATTTTTGTTCTCCATCTGTCCTAGAAGACAAATGAATTGTGAGTTGATAATATTCTTTCCCATTTGTGTTATCAATTAACTCAGATATCAATACATTCTGTTCAAGCACATTTTAAGTACAAAAGTTAATTTCCCAACTTCTGCAGAAGCCAAATACAACTTTGCCCTCATTTTTTTATGGTCAAGGGCCATAAATGTTTTTCTTCCGGTTTTGGAAAAAAAGAACCAAAAAACGCAACAACAAGAAAAATCCAAACAATAAAAGATCCCCACAAGATCCTGTCAGTGTCATTTGACAGTAGTTCATTTCTCCCTGTATGTGTGTGATTCCAGGTATGTAAAATAATTTGCTTTCACACCATCGTGCTTTACCTACCAATTTCAGTGTGGTTAAAAAAACAAACAAACAAATGTGCCAAAAGCAAAAAAATTCAAAAAGGGAACCAGTTTCCCCAAGGAAGGTGGGAAGGTGCAGAGAAAATAAAAATCCAAGTATTTCATACAGCATCTGAAATGCTTGCGACATTTGATGTTTCTGCCATATCACAGCTGTTCCTATATAGGGTAATGTACAATTTTTCTGGAGGAGGATCGTCAAGGCTGACTGAATTAACCTTGAAGTATTGTTCCCTTAGGTTATAAATTTCTGCAAATCCAAAGCGTGAAGCTGTTTGAAAGAAAGGGAAAAATCCCAAAACTGTAAGCTGTGTTGGTAGCCAGGGAGACTGCTGTTTGATACTATCCTTGAACAAACCAGACAGACAGAAATGGGATGGAGACAGATAGAATAGGCTGGAGAATTGGACACAGAGAAATCTAACGAAGTTCAAGAGTGAGTGCAGGGTCCTGCACCTGGGGAGGAGTAACCCCAAGTACCAGCACAGGCTGAGGTCTGACCACAGAGAGCAGCTCTGTGGAGAAGGACCTGGGGGTCCTGGTGTGTGGCAAGCTGGCCATGAGCCAGCAGTGTCCTTGTGGCCAAGGGCAGCCAATGGTATCCTGGGGATCATCAGGAAGTGTGTGGCCAGCAGGTGGAGGGAAGTGGTCCTGCCCCTCTACTCAGCCCTGGTGAGGCCACATCAGGAGTGCTGCGTCCAGTTCTGTGCTCCTCAGCACAAGAAAGAAAGGAGAGGGGTCCAACAGAGGCCACAAAGATGAGTTGGGATCTGGAGCATCTCTCATGGGAGGAGAGACAGAGAGAGCTTGGCCTGTTTGGTCTGGAGAAGACTGAGAGGATCCCATTAATGCATATGAATATCTCAAAAGCTGGTGCCAAGAGAATGTTTCCAGACTCTTTTTGGGGATGCCTAGCTACAGGATAAGGAGCAATGGCCATAAATTAAAGTACAAGAAGTTCCATCTCAGCATGAGGAAGAACTTTACTTTGAGGGTGGCAAAACACTGGAATGGGCTGCCCAGGGAGGTCGTGGAGTCTCCCTCTCTGGAGACATTCAAAACCCTCCTGGATACGTTGCTAGGTAACCCACTCTAGGTGACCTTGCCTTGGCAGGGGGGTTGGACAAAATGATCCCCAGAAGTCCCTTCCAACCACAGCAGGTGTCTGATTTTATGAAATACAGCCTAGACCTACACAGCTCCATTAGAGTTTTGAAAGTTAAGTCATACACTTTGCATCATTAATCTCCAGGTATCAAAATGAATGCCAATTAATGCTACTCTTATGGTTCAGAGTCTTAAATGGGAAACAAACCAAGGTAAAAATGAAAGGGCTCTCCAAAAATCAGAAGTCAGAGAAATGCTTTAAAAAAAGAATCTCTACTCAAAAAGAACTTTGTAATCACCCAAGATAAGAGGACACTGAAGCAAGAACAGCCCTTATCTGACACCTTCCCTGTTTTTCTGTAACTTCATGAGAAGTACAGGAGTAGCCCTGGAGAGTATGACATCTCCAGAGTCATTTTGCTCTTTTCAAGAAAAATACAAATGGATCTACTTGGTTTCTCTAAAGCCACCCAGAGGTGTTTAACCTGCCCATTAGTAGGTTTACTGAGAATGTTGCAGTAGAAGTAACCTCTGGAGCGCCACACTAATCAAATGGGGTTTTTAGCTGGTCATTTGGTTGGGGCTTGGGGGAGTGAGGGGGCCTGTGTGGTGTGAGCGAATGCTACTGTACAAAATTTTTATGTCTATCAGAGACTAAAGGAAATCTGCTGTCTGCTAAGCCAGATAACTTCTGGCAAATCTACTTGCATACAGCTCTTTTCTCATTTATTCCCCACCACATAGTGCTACTCTTTGCCACCTATTTTTTCTGATCAAAAGAACGAGGCAAAATTACAAACCACAAGCTCATGCTCAGAGTATTCACTCACATCCTCTCCTCATATCACTGTAGGATTTCCCAGTTTGTGTACAGAACAGCTTTGTTTCCCAGAACAGCTGAACCTACCTCTCTGAGGAGAATTCCATATTGAATTGTTTGTTTCGGTTTATTTTCATGTTTCTTCTTCCCTATATACCAACTGGTAGCACCTATTAACGAAAGTTTTAGTCCACAGCATATTGCAGTCCACCATAATGCTACTTTTAAGTATGCCAGAAGTGAAGCTGGCATTAAATAACTAAAGCCAGGTTTTACATACAGACGTAAAAACCTGAAAATTGGTATTTGGCTAAGGACTTTAATAAGGATTGTCCTTCAGAGAGAGTTAATTTTGTCTTTGATAATTTATGCTTTGCCTGTGCATAAACTTTTATTCCAAATATGTTCATTACACTTCAAAAAATGTATTAACTTAATTCACAAAAAAAGGATATAACAAAGAAAATATCCTGCAACAAGGTAGACAGACAATAATCTTGAAAAATGAAGAGGGAGAAAAAGGAAGCAGAATTGAGTGGTATCCAAAAGCAAGTTAAAAATAGATCAGAGAGGGTTTTCCACAGAAATGGCAAGAGACAGGTGGAAAAAAATAAATGTAAAGTGAATGAGGAATATTATTGCTTCAGCAAAGAGGATAACCTCTGTGATTTCCTAGAAAAGTGACTTGATTTGGACAAAGGATTCAGTGCAAAAGAGGGAAACAAGTCACAAGATAGCAACATGAGGGTGATAGTGACAGAACTTGCTTCTTACGGAAAGCCCTTCTTCCTCAGCTGTGGGGGGTTGTGCAGTCATCCTGACAGAGAGGTACACTTGAGGAATAAACAAACTTTTTACAGTAGATGATGCAGTCAGGATTTGGCTGTTCTGGCTTTTGCTATTAAGACCTTAATTAGGTGTTTAATAGATGACTGGCAGCTGATCTGGGTGCTTGTTAGAGAGCTGTAGTCTGCAGAAGGGCATTTGGGATGTACTTTCAATGTGAAGTGTCACAGAACACTAAATACTTTCCCAAATCAGGTTCCAGAGTCTTCTGTTGAGTATTCCAAGAAAGTGCAATAATTTTAACTCAATGTCCTAGTAAATTGGATAGGGTAAAAATTAGATGTAACCTCACAAAGTAAGGTGCTTCAAATATGAGTTTGTGAATATTTCTGAAGCATTGGTTACTATCAGAATTAGTGCCATAGATAAACCTACTAAAATTTCAGTCTTTAAAGCAAAATTTATAAATATTACACTGCAAACAAACTTAAAAATGGGCAGGAAAATCCTCTATCCTCTATATAACTTACCCAACACACTGTAGCTTTCCACAAAAACAAGGAGGAATAACTAAGTACAGAATGAGACTTCGATGATTTTTCAGCGCTTCATGAGTGGATTCCGGATGCACAGATCAAGTTAAAGAGATTTCTAGCCTCACTCTGATTTATACAAACTTGTTCAAAAGGTGCATTCAGTTATATCATTCTCTCTATTTCCCTGCAAGAAGAAAAATAATTTTTCATTCCTACCATGCCTTGGACTAATATATAATTTCTTTTTTTTTGCTTTTCTTCACTAGAAATTGCATTTAATTCCCCTTCTCTTTTCAACAGTCACAACTGCATATTAAGAGTACAATTATCCCGAAAGGTCATATGCTGCAGTACTTGGAAACAAACAAACAAAAAACCACAAAAACACAGAACTGAAATTATTTGTCATTCAAAAGACTGAAACAGCTACAAAACATAAAGGGTAAAATCCAGTTGTCGTTCTTGTTCCAAGCACATAAATTACTAATAGTTTGTAGCTGTAGGACAACCCATTAAAGTCACTCAGATAATTCTTTTTGACCCAGTAATGATCATTACAATATCATTTCTCAGAGGCAACAAGAATTAAGGCACACCATCAGCAGAGCTCACTTCTGCTGACTTTGCATGGCCACTAGTAATCAAAGAATAATACCATAACTCCTAGGTGTCACTCGGCCACCACATTTCTGCTCCACAGTAAAACTCTGTTTTAGCCACTTGATTATTTAGCAGCCTTAGGAAGAAAGAGTGCAAAAGGCAGCAATTCAAGTATTTGAAAAGTATTTGTGTTATTAAGGAAGCATGCTGACACTTTTGCGCAATATTAATTGTTAGAGTTCTGCACATACAGAACATACATACAGTTCTGTATCTTCAGTCATATGTTGGTTATGTTCGTAACAATTTTATCTCACCAAGAACCACACACAAAAATTCACACTAAATCAGTAACTTCTTCCCCTGTGCCCTGGTTTCAGCTGGGATAGGGTTAATTTTCTTCCTAGTAGCTGGTACAGTGCTGTGTTTTGGATTTGATATGAAAATAATGTTGATAACACACTGATGTTTCAGTTGTTGCTGAGCAGTGCTCACCCTAAGTCAAGGATTTTCAGTTTCCCACGCTCTGCCAGCAAGCAGGTGCACAAGATGCCAGGACGGGGCATGGCCAGGACAGCTGACCCAAATCGCCCAAAGGAATATTCCACACCACAGAACATCATTCCTAGTATATAAATTGGGGTGTTGGCCAAGAGGGATCAATCGCTACTTTGGGACAGGCTGGGCATCAGTCAGTGGGAGGTGAACAATGGTTCTGGGCATGACTTGTCTTTTTGGGGTTTTATTACTCCCTCTTTTTGTTATCTCCCTTTTCATTGTAATTGCATTGCTGCTGTTGCTGTTGTTGGTAGCAGTATTTATTTTATTGCAATTATTAAAGCATTTTTATCTCAACCCATGGGTGTTACCTGGTTCTGATTTGATTCTACTCCACATACCACTCTCTAGGGGGTGGAGCAAATGTCTGTATGGTACTTAGTGGCTGGCTAAAGTTAAACCATGACACCCTAGCTGTTTATCTGAACCTTAAAAGAGGAAAGTAATTTCTTTATCTTTCTCACTTTCATTATCAGCTAGTGATTAGATGGCTTAAACATTGGACAGATACTGCACAGACACTTAAAATTGGTTTAGAGCATTTCTAAATTAATGAAAATGCAAAAAGTTTAACATTTAATGTTTGAAGCAGAAATCTGATCAGGGCAGAGATGAGTAACTGTCCACGGAAAAGTTTAACAGGTATTGTGATAGGACGATCCATATATTAACCTTCCCTTTTAAAAAGAAATAAACATCTCAGGAAAGCACAAGTACCTTAGAGGACACATTTGTGTGATAAACTTTGATTTAAAAAAATTTCTCCTCTAAAAATTAAGTGTTTAAACCATGTAGAAGCTGTTAAAAATGTACCTACCTTACTGTAACCTGAACGTGCCATGTTGAAAACACTGGCTGAGATCCTGTTACCCATGTTACATGGAAGATCCACAAAAGAGTTCAAAAAGAGACATCAAAACATCCATAAATTTTTAGGACTGCCAAATCAACACTAGGTTGCCCACATACCAGCTAGTCTAGCCTGATGCTCACTGGTGACCACCACGGACACACACCCACACACAAAGTATCTGCCCTCTTCTCTCCCTTCTTGCTGCACAGACCCATGAGCTCTGCAACCTATGAAGAACTCACATCAGCATGTAGGGAAAAGGTGTCAGGGAAAGAGCAGTAGAGAGAAACCTCTATGCACTGAATGGGACCCCTATTGCCGCCTCGCTGAAGAGGCAGTGTGACCTGTGGCAAAAACAAGGAATTTTTATCCTTTAAAAGCCTCTATTCATATTTCAGATTAAATTTATGGAACTTGCTAGCTATAAGCTATTCAATTTTTGTCATAAAACCCTGAGTCAGCACTACAGGAACAAAGCCCACCTTTCAGGCCTTGGATGCCAAATGGACATCACTGCAAAACCCACATCATTGTAAAGGAAGTTTTTAAAAGAAATTCTTAGTTAAAAATAGTTTATTAAATTGATAATTTCCCTTTTCTAATTATAAACTGACTATTTATTAACCCTTTGATATCACACAGAAACAAATAATTAAATAAGCAAATTAAGACACTTGTTTATACAAAAACACCCTATTGTTCTTCACTGCAACTAAATACTTACCCACAGGGATTTTCCTACCAAAGGCCTAAAAAATTGTTGCAACCACATGCCTCTTAAGTAGAGCAGATGATTCTTGTACATTGCATTATACAGACATATTTACAGATTAGATGACCTTTAATTTTTCTGAATTTATACGATCAGTGTTTTTAAGCCTGTAGAAAATACTTTTTTTGCAAACACTGGGGCTGGACTTTGCATTTATTGAACTTTGAAATATTAAAACTTACAAGATAGTAATATATTATTTTTTCATGTAGCTCTATTCAATAGCAACCCGAAGTTAGACTCATTATTCAGAAAACCCTCACCCTGTTTTCAAACAATCATAAAATGGTGTTATTAAGTAAACGTGGAGAACCACAAAGCTCTTGATTCAGGGAGTCTTGCCTTCTTTTTGACCAGGAAAATTAGTTTCTTTTTTCCTTTCTCTGCTATTTCTGTATATTGAAGAGAATTTTAATAAAACCCTGTTGTTCTGTTGGAAGTTAAAGAGATCTGAGTTGATGTACACAGTGCCTGGATATCTTAAAACTGAATGCCTAGAATTTGATCTTATGCAATGTAGAGGTAAAATGACATTTTTACAATGTAAAACCAAGTGAGACAATTAGCAGATAATAAAGGTTTTCCATGCTTTTTTGTCTCAGCAGGCCCAGTCAGTAATGATCACTAATAAATCCCTTTCACTGTCAATGCTTGTTAAAAGTCTTCATTATTTCTTTTTTGCAAAACAATTACCTGTTTCCCCCTACACTCCCCACAGTTTGAAATGTAGTTGAGGACACCATCCCTAGGATGCATTTACGAAGTGCTAAAAGAATCATCTGATGCTGCATCGCCCGCTTCCTCGGGCCCGGCAGGCGGGTTGGCAGCGAGTCGAGTGTTCTGGCTCACTGGCCAGACAGCTCCGGCCCGGCCGCAGGCAGCTGTTGTGAACTGGCAATGGCCATGGGAAAAGGAGGAGAAGAACGACTCTCGTAGGCGTTTCCTGTCCTCTTTATTTCCAACGGGGAGATACGAGGGCGAAGGGAGCCAGAAGAGATCAGGGAACAGGGGCTTACACGGGGTTTTAAGGGGTGGAAAAAGGGGAGGAGTAAAGGGTACAAACCAATCAGGAATAAGAGGGCGTCAAAAACATTCCAATCACAGAATTCTTAAGGGGAGGGGAAAAGGAACAACCAACCGGGTACGGAGCGACATAGAACTTTCCTGAACTTGTACGTATTCATAAACTGAGGGTGTAACTGGGGGAGGAGACAAGTTATTGTCATCTCCAAGATGGTGACCTCACCCTCCTCATCACTATCCCTGGGGGGATAGTCTACCCAATTGACTTCATGAATCCTCATGGAAAATGGAGGATGGGTCGTTGCAGCAATCTGAGATAAAATACTGTTAGGAATACAATTGAGGCAGCAGCAATTCAGCTTTCTTCCTTGCTGGAGAAAGCCGTTTCAGAGCCAGAAAAATAAGTTTCCCATATAGTTTCCATTTCAAAGTGAGGTTAATACATGAGGAGAAAAAAAAAATTAAAAGAGGAAAAGAGAATGATTTCTTCAAAGAATGTTTCCAAAAAAGAATGACCGCAAATAAAAAAAAAAGGCCCTGAAGGTTTAAAATCAAACTACTTTCAGCAGCTGTAATGTCTTTAATATTTTTCTATGAAATGGCATTAACATATAATACTGGATGTTCAAGAAAAAGATAATAAATTCACCTGAAATGCACTTCAGCTCTCATAACAGAGGCATCATCCATGAATGTATCAATTATAAGAAGATATTACTATAAGCATTTGTCACAATTTCTCATAATTTTTAATTTGAAACTTTTTAGCCTTTACAATTCATTGCATCAATTCATCTCTTAACTTCTATTAAAATGCATCACACATAAGACGCAGAGTCAGCTATCATTATACAATTAAATAAAACACAAATAATTACAGGAAAGAAAAGGAAAAGGCTTATGAGCTGTTACATTTAGGAAATAGGGAAGCAACACTATTTTTTTCAGTCAGCAGTAGTGTAGCAACAAAACCCAGATAAAAGCTGACCAGAGACACAGAAGTAGGACCAAAACCAAAAGTATTTATGCATGGAAATGTGAACATGTTTACTTCAGTCTTAGCAGAACTTGCATCTCGAGGTTGCCAGAGCACTGAGGAAAACACCTCCAACTCTGATTTTAAGATGATTGGGTAGAGAATGAGGGCATTCAGGAAGCAACTATTCAATTCAAAGGCACCCAGTAGCTCCCTGCCTCACAGACATTTCCAGAACCAAATTTCTAACTGAAGTGTTATTAGTGGACACAGTATTACAAAGCAGTGTTAAGGTTAACATGATTATAATTCTTAGAAAATGACAGTAGTGTCTCTAGGAAGCCTCAGGCTACTCTTTCACCCCACTAAATCCTGCACTGTTAGAATGAAATCAGCTGTGGAAAATTATCAATGTCATATTTCCTAAGAATATTGGCTTCATCATAAGAGGGATCAGCACCTGCATGTTCTTTGCCTAAAATTTTATTTGTTTTCCACTGTAGTTATGGAGAGAAAAACTGAAAGTTCAAAATGGCTATAACTAAGGAAGTTATTATTTCCAGTCAGCTCCTCATAACAGACTGGGTGACCTTTCATAACAAAAGTGCTGTTAGGTTTATCTCATTGTAGGTTGTTGATTTAAGAATTTATAAATAGGTACTTGGTCATTTACTGTGTCACAGGTGAAGAAAAAATGTGCTGCAGACAGTGAAACTAAAACCAGTGGCAGTCTCCAGCATCTTCAGTATGACAGAAATGCCCTAACCTCATGTTTGCTCTTTGATCTCTGAAATATGATCACTGATCTCCTCTTTGGTGACAAAGACTGATTTATCCGTGGAAAGTCTCCCTCTCACATCCACAAAAATAGAATTCTGCTTCTTAGGTAAAATAAAGCATTTAAGGAAGCATTTGGGAATAACTTAGAGATGCCAGTTGGTGAGCTTGAGCTATATAGTTGACTACATTTTTACATAGACTGCAGATGAAATACAGTGCAGAATCTCATAATGTTTTGGTCACAAATGAAATATGTTATTATTAAGACAGGTGTCAGTCTT
Source organism: Melanocharis versteri (assembly GCA_013397845.1). Taxonomy (NCBI): domain Eukaryota; kingdom Metazoa; phylum Chordata; class Aves; order Passeriformes; family Melanocharitidae; genus Melanocharis; species Melanocharis versteri. Next base: position 456,064 of record VZTG01009488.1, read on the forward strand.
CAGTTGCTTGCAGTTTTGACAAACTTTGCACATCCTGATACACTTTAAAAATACACACTCCAAAATTTCTGTCTGTATCAGATAAATTTTAGCAGATTACCTGGCCCTCTCAAGAGTGCATGGCTGAAGCCAAAATAACATATACAAAGCTTCCATAAGAAACAGGAAGTGCTAAACCTCTGTGAAAAGTTCAGGGGAGTTGGCGAGGATGAACACAGAAACAATATCCATGAGTCTGGAGGTGACGGGGATGAGGCAAAGTGGGGTTTCCACTGTGAGTTAAGCCAACTGTAAATTAGTGGGACAAGAAAATAGATAAGAGGGGAGATATAACTTACCAGGGCCTCCTGAGTCACAGCCTCCTCTTCAATCCAGTACTTTACTTGTGCCAACAAACTTTAGTGAAACCTACCAGTTGTTCCACTCTGTGGGAACTTTGATACTACTTACGTTTATTAAAACATTTCTGAAGACATTTTAGCTGTATTTGAGAAAGAAAAAAACAAGAGTGAGAAGAAAAAACACTTCTTGATTCTTCTGATTCTTCACCCAATATAAGATACTGTGTGATGACATCATCAGACTTGAGAATCTGAGTGGTTCCTAGACAAAGATTCTGTGTATTTGTCAAAAAATATGTTCTGCCACTGTATACTGTGAAGCAGTGACAGATAAAAATTCTCTATGATTTTTTAATTATACTGTCATTCCTACAAATCTTTGCAAAGTTCAAACAAAAAGACCTTTTTTTTTTAATTAACACTTTAGAATTATACCATTATAATTCCATGATTCAAGCTGACAAGATTAATAAAAATGTCAAGGAGTTACGACTGTACCTGTACCTTCACCCTGACTGCTCAGTTTTTCTTTTCTGTGTTTTGTTCTTCTTTCAGCATTATATTCTCAGAAGCTGCATTTTGCTGTTACCATGGAAAATAAAACTGTTTTCAGCACTTTATTTACCTACCCACTCCTTTTATTAGTTTAAGTCTAACTAAATGTGCCCTCAACCTCACATATCCTTAATAGTGTAGAATCTACTTTGTGAATGAGGCTACTTTAGTTCATTTTGTTGACCATCTCTTTTCCATCAAAGGAAGGTGAAGATGAGAATTTGTTGTTGGAATTCAAATTTTTGAAGTTGACTGACTGAAGACGAAGCTAGCATAAATCATTGTGTAGGTGATAGAGTCTGTGTAGATATTTTTCAGCTATGACAGGACTGACTGAGAATTAAAACTTAAAAGCTGGCAATTATACAGAGTTTTACAACAGTAGCACCTGAAGGTGCTCATGATATCTCAAAATAGAGTGTACAGTGCATATACATAACAGCCTCTCTGCCAAAAATCAGCCTTATTCTTGTTTCATTATGCAACAGTACATTCTGTACTTCAGAAACAGCAGAATAGTATTTGGATCTTGTTTCTGCTTTCAGTAACCTTAAAAGGATTCTTTTGTAACTCATCATCATCTTGGTTAAATATTACAATGATTACAAAATCACTATGAAAAGTATCCCACTGGAGATTTAGTAAGATATTCTATTGCAATATTTTTAAGCTAAACTTTGAAATTTCCTTACCAGGTAAAATTGTATTTCTAAAGTGTAGCTGACAAGATTAGCATACTATCTCTGCATCTTGTTTACAGCATAAAAGTTGACTACCCACAGAGATAAATAATACCTTTCATTTCCATCTCTACAAAAATTCGAATGTCTGGCAAAGGCATTTTTAAAATGATTTGCTGTCAGAGACTGGCATTTCAATCCTTGAAACTAAAGGTTGGGGATTTGACCAAAAATCAAAGGAATGAATTTAAATTGTCAAAATTTTTGAGGTAGGAGGTTGTCATTTGTTTTTCCAAGCTAATAAAAAGAAATTATTATGAATAAACATTAGGCCATGCTGTAATTAGCATATGCTAAAAAGATTCACAATGGTTTCGTAACTAATGCATATCCTAATGTTACACATAGGGAATATGAGAAACTCCTTCATTTGTATTTACCCTGAAGACCAAAATTGCATTCACGCGCTTCATGGCACAGTATGCTATTCTCAATATCTTATGCAAAAACTAGTAAGGACAGAAATTTCTAAATCTGCATCACTGAGTACTACATACACCCAGATCATGCAAATAGGTGACTTCATTTTTTATTCACATTCATATTCATATTCATATCATGCATTCTGTCTTCAGTGATAATAAGGCCTAAAGACAAGCAATAACAAAAAGTTCAAGACTTACCCTTCATGAGGAACATCAGCAAGGCAGGTTAAAAGCATAACAAACTTAACTGTGGGGTAATGGTGTAGCTCCTCACACTTGTGAGGATATGCCTCACTCTTAACTTATCTGAAGAAGGTTTCAGTTGCACCTATAATGAGCTGTTTGCAATTAACCCATGAAATAACAATGCTGTAAAGAGCATAACCAAAATAGGCACCAGGCTCAATACTCAAAATGTCTGAGCAACTTCCTATATAAGACAGATGTGAGACTCTTCCTTTCTTCCCGAGATTTCTGGTGAGTGAAAGCTCTTTGTGAAAGTTCTGTGCCACATCAGTCCAGACAGCAGTATTGTATAAAACTTTGATGTGTTCTGCAAATTGTATATATGTAGTCATGTATACAAATTTAAACATGCAGTGTTTGAGACACATAAACTGGACTACAGCTCGAAGCAAAGGAATGCCAGAGTATTACTGAATGTATAATTTTAACTCTCAGTTGTGAAGATTAATTTGTATGCCTCTCCTTTTTTATCTTCCTTTGTGCCCATTCCTTACTTTAAATGTGAACAAAAGGTATCAAGCCCTTTTTTTTCACTGAAGCAAAGATACTTTTCTTTGGACCACTGAGAAAGAAAACAAGTGCTATGAGTCAGTTTACCTCTTTGACACATGAAAAAAAAAGGGTTTAGAAGCCATTCACACAGCTCCAGGGCCTGTTTCAAGCTTTTCTAACTTTAATACCAAGGTCAGCATTGTATTTTTCATTCCCCAAATCCCATTCCCAGCCTGAATGAACACTGAAGGGTTTTATATGCTGCAGTATCACCATGATTTATCCACCAGAGACTTCTTTTCTCACTTATCTGGACTCATGGCAACATGACTAAGCACTGTCTTTACGAATTTGCATAAATTTGCAGGGCTTTTTGTCTCTAGGGTCTGTGGTGAGTGTCCATGAAGGCACTGAGGCTCTTGACAGCCGAGGTCTGATGATTTAGTCAGGTTTGAAGTAACCACCCCCATCCTAGAGATTGAGGATGTACAGCAGAGCCGCAGGTGATGCTGTCTTGTCTGTTGCCATTCTGGCTTTGCTGATCAGTTTAAGGTCCGTGCTGTTAAGTAGAGATTGCTTTAGCACAGTATCATATGACTAGTATATTCCGAATGGCAAAGGTTTGTAGAAATTATACCTGTTGAAATTATAGCATGACCGGGGCAAAGGTTATATTTATTGTGTTCATTTTTCACAGGGGTTAGAGTCTAAAACTTGCAGATTTTGAATTTACCCCAAAGTGGCTAAAACTAGCTTCCTGTACTGTATGAGATTCATGAGCAGCTTTCCATTTGGGGTTAATAGAAGATATGAAGAAAGGAGATAATGTTAAGTTTACACACAGGATATAAGAAAAAAGTTTTGAACACTGAGTAAAATTATCCAGCTATAAAATTTTGGGTTGACAGTTTGGCTAGAATATTCTCTTTCCCTTGACAAGGCAGATTGGGATATGAAATAAATGTTGAACCCCTTTGTGGGATGATGCAAGTACAAATAAGGTTCCAACCCTGCTGTTGAAAGTACCAGTAAAAAGTGATTTGAAGACTCCCAAGACTTCAGTCAAAATTGAAACAAGGTCAGATAGGATATTATGTTGGGTCCATTTTCCAGAAATCAGCTTTTGGCAAATATGACATAATGCAAATAAATCTACAAGCAAATAAAATAAAAAATCCCAAACATTAATTGGAAGGGCAGAGAACTACTAGTAGATTTATTTTGCATTATTATCAAAAGATCCACTCTCCCTTTTATGATCATACTTCTAAAACTAAAAGGATATTGCTGTCATAGTTACAGGATCACAGAATCACAGAATCACAGAGTGGGTCAGGTTGGAAGGGACCACAGTGGGTCATCTGGTCCAACCTCCCTGCTCAAGCAGGGTCATCTTAGAGCACACAGGACAGGATTGCATCCAGACATTTCTTTAATATCTCCAGTGAGGGAGACTTCACAATCTTTCTGGACAATCTGCCTCAGTGCACTGGCACCCACACAGCAAAGAAATTCTTCCTCATATTCGGGTGGAACTTCCTGTGAATCACCTTCTGCCCGTTGTCTCTTTTCTTATTGTTCGGCACCACTGAGAAGAGCCTGGCTGCATCCTCTTGACATCATCCCTTCAAACACTTACATGACTCTCAGTCATCTTTTCTTGAGTTTGAACAGGCAAAACCTTCCCAACTTGTCCTCTTAAAGGATGCTCCAATTCCTTAACCATCTTTGTCACCCTCTGCTGAAAATTCAACTTTTGCATGGCTAAGAACAGGAACTAGCAAGGGAGAGCAGAGGGACAAATCTGACAGGGTGAATTCTGCCTCAAAACTTCTTAGCCTTGAAAGTGGATGATCAGTGATGACTTAACAACACCAGCTGATATAAAATTACTCTTCATTCATCAGAATAATTTACTCACTTTGGTGACCATCTAGAAAATACAACATACGTGGATTTTCACTGGGTGTTCGTTAGGAGAGAAAAGTGATATTAAAAAAAAATGAGTTGCACAATTTCCAGATGTCTTTTTTTTTCTTTCTTCATGTTGCTTATATAGTAATTTCTTATTTCTTGTTCTGGACGACCTAACAATTTACTTCCCAGGAAGTTTCATCAGTGATTTCTTTTAAGTACTGACTCTCTCGCTAATGCTGGACACACATCTTTCATTCCCTGAGTAATTTTACGCCCCACTTCAAATTTATACTTCCAACCCTACAGCACTGTTTACTTATGACCAGAAATGCATTAACTTATTTTCCATTAAACAAAGGTCCTGTATAGCCAGGTAAGAAAAGATGGAGGATCAGGTGAAAGAAATAGGGGGAAAACACTGTATGGCAGGCAGCTGCTAATTATTAAGAGCAGTACCATATACAGTAATAAATGTCCAAACATTGCTTTTCTAAGTGACATGGGTGCCAGGAAAGACAAAGTTGCTGGAACCTTCACAGCCAGCAGGAGACAGGCCAAGCACCTTTATACGTATCAGCCAGCACATCCATTTATAGCAAGTTTGACACTGCACTGTTTGAATTGGCTCTTATGTCACAGATAAATATTCCATGTTTGTAATATGAGGTACCCTATAAAGAGAGACTTATTTCCTCTTTCAGTGAAAAATGGGTAAGTAAAGCCTATTATTCACCACCTAAATGGCGACCAGCCAGTGACTAACAGCTCGCCTATTTGATCATGAAGTTGTAGCTTACTGATATGAAGTCATATTTCATGGCAGCTCTTGACTGAGAAAGAGAAAGAAAATGCAGGGCTCACAGGAGGGCTTTTGACAGTTGCTGCCATGAAATGTTTTCATTTGTCACTGTGACAGTGAACAACAAGATACTGACTGAAAGAGAGGGCATGAGGACACAGCTGTCTTCAGCTAACTTTCACTGAGCCTTGACACACAGATGCATAAACACATTTGGGGTTACTTAAATTTTTCTGATTTTGCTCAATAACCTTATTAACCATTTGTATTTTAGGCAAAATATACAACTAACTGTGTGTTACTGATGCTGCAGTCATGCATAACAGTAATTGATGCAGTCCAAATGTCATAAAAATCTGTCTAAATCTAAAGCATTAGGGTCTTTAATGACAACTTTTTTCCTACACCTGAAGTAATTCCTAACACAATTTATTGTCCAGATAATGCTTAAATCAATGGAATAATCAATAAAACAGTAACCTTACCAGATACAAAAATTCTATGAACCTGAGCATGAGAAAAACAGACCCATTATCTCTTGGGATATCGTTAGCATCATGCCAACAGTAGCATAATATTTAAAAGTTGTCTTAGATGTTCCTTCCACTACACTTTGCATTAAGCAAAACATAAAGCTAATGTAGCCCTTACATTTCAGTAATAAAATGTCATTCAAAAATGTCATATGTAAGCCTGTTCACAGGGGCCTAGGAGAGAAAAAGAAGTCCTATAAAGAGTCACAGGGAAGAAAATCAATTGAAGTGGTCATGATGTCAGGAAAGGGGAAAGAATAAGACTGATGAGCAGATCTGAAACATGCAATTAAAGCCTTGTCTAGAGTTTGAGGGAATTTCAGTTCTAACAGATTAAATTAAAAGGAAATTGTCACTACAATTTTAAAGCTACATGAACATCTGAGCCAATTAAGTATGCCCAAATACGCCTAGGATTAACATTTGCTCTAATCTACAATATATGTTGCAGACATGGAAGACAAAAGATCAAGCTGAAAAGCAGCCTATTTAAGAGGCGTAATTTGGAGGAACTGTGACTTCTCTCAGGTAGGGTTTTCTTTGGTAAGGGCGTATTATCTTGGTCTTGTATGTTACAGCATGTGTTACAAAAACAGTGTAACTGAAGAGCCGGGCTGTGAAGGCCGTCCAAGCAGGTAGCTGGGCTTGGCCACAGCCAGATGGTGTTAAACTGAGCTTAAAGAGCAGAAGTGAGATGAGCACGAGTGACCAGCTGCCTCTTGGTGCAAGTGATACCTTGGATAAAAGGTAGGGCCAGTCAGAGGACATGGGGCATGACAGACACAAAGTTTGAGTGGGAGCTTGCCTTGCAGATGAGCCATAGAGAAGAATTTTAGATATACTTTGGAAACAGAATATTCACTAGCCTCTTTATCTTCCTGCTAAATATATTGGGAAGGAAAGAAAAAAAAAAGGAAAAAAGAAGACGTCTATTGAGTTGAGTTTCCTTTTGGAGGCAGAGATGAGAGGAGATTATTTCACCAGTGTCTCACCATGTTTCAGCTTTCCTGAGGTGCTGAGTAGGAGTGCAAAATGGTGTTTATTAATAGAGACCTCCAAAATCTGTACCTATCCTTTGTTGCTCCCAGTATAATGTTCCTGACCCTACAGTTCTTTCTTATATGAAGTACTTCATAAGCAGGAAATTATCCTTTACCAGACAAATACTGTGGATAGAAAAGATACTGAGAAGAGCATAGTCTTAGGGTGCAACCTCCATTGTTGTGCTGCACATCAGCAATTCCAGGAGACCCTGCTCACCTAGTCATAGTCCCAGCTTCAAAGCTGGAAAACTGAAAGTTAATGGAATCTCATGTAGGATTGAGCATTTTCCTTAATAAAGAAGATATCTGAAAATGTCACAGATCTCAAAATACTCCATTAATAATGTGTTGTTTATCAATTCTCCTGAACTCACCCAGCAGAATTTTAGTCTCACTCCCCTACCATTAGGCTTCTCAAGAAGTGGAGGAACCTAATATTCTTTCCAAGAAGCTGATCCACAAAAAGGTCAACATAAAAGTGCCTAAAGCATGGCGTGGCACTTGCCCAAATAACTTTCAAATTGTCATCATTACCTTGCCAATGAAAAATATGGTCATCACCATCTCTTCACACACTTGCACTTCATGTTCCCATTTCCTCAAATTATTTTACTGTCTGCTTCCTGAGCCTGTCTCTCCCATGCTTTCATCAAAAACTCTTTTGTTCTGCACTCTTTATTTCCTTGGATCATTCACTGTATTAGAGTAGCTTTCCATTCCAAATGGAGAGAATGTGGGGAATAATTTCTCCATTTCAATAAACACTTCAGAGAAAGCCATTTTAGAATAGAAAATTGCTCCCAGGAGCATAGACCACTTTTCCTTCGAATAAAATCTGGTTTAGTAAAGGGGCTGGAATTATCTTTAATAACTTTATTTAGAAGGTGATATAGAGGGGGGGGGGGGGGAAAGGAAAAAAAAAGCTATATGATCAAATAAATGTATATCTACCTTGATTCATATTTATCTTACCTTCATAAAGAAACTGGGCTTGGTGCCAGCATTACTATATGAAATGACTTTTCTTCACATTCAGCAAAATCTTTCTTGGTACAGAGTCTCAGGGGAATATAATATGGATTCAGCCTTCCTCAGCCTTGTTACTCATAACCTGCAGGCATTTTCTTTTAAATAGTGTCAAAATCCAATAATGCTATTAAAAGGTGTAAATTCCTGGTACAAAGTAATGTGAAGTCTAAAACAGTTATACAGAAAACCAGCCCGCAACATTATAGTGCAAGTTATGATTCATTACCCTGAGTCTGTGATTAGCCAATATCTGCATGTGATTATGGTGGCGTCCTCGGTTATGGCTATGCAACTAAAAGCACACTTTGAAATTTCTCATCCTCAGATTAAATGCAGGTCAGTCTCAACAGAGGATTGGGACCTGCCTCACTCAATTATCCACATTGGGAAAAAGAAGTCAAAATTCAAACTCAGAGGGCTCAGCACTGCTAAAGCTACAGAACAACCACTTAAATCTACTGAACAGACGATGTCCTGACGCAGAAGCTGCACTCCTAGTGAGCAGCTTGAACTCCACACCATTGCCTTCCTAGTCAGTGGTTCATCTATGCTAGCAAAGGCTTGTCCTATACTTCCCAGTGCCACGGCACTGCAGGGTCTGTGGCTCCCTGGGGCTAGGAATGCCAGGGACTTGCCAGGATGGGTCATGACAGGGTCTGGCAGCCAGGATTATAAACCCACTGGGACGTTTTAAATGTTGACAATTCATTACTGCTCTTCCAGTTTTCCTGCCGTTTCCCAGAAAGAGAAACTTTGTCAAAGTTGAACGAAAAAAATTGTGAGGTAACAAGCTACTTTTTGCGGCACAGAGCCACAGAAAATACTTTAAATGTTGCACCAATAAGCATGATTTCAAAACAGATTCAAGATCTTCTGTCATGCAAAAGCTGGATATCTGCATCGCAGTGCCAGTTCATGCTATCTCAGCACAGAACACTATACTTGGACATTGTGAATGGCAGCTTCTGTCTGAGGCCAGGCAAGAGTCAAGTTTCTTGCTGTTAACACACCATAAGTCAAACCCGTTGAACTTTGCCCTCAGAAAATTTAGAAACAGTCATTATCCATCTATATCTGCCTGGATTCAGTTTATACTCTTGCTTTGTTTGCTATTTTAAACATTTCCCTCATTATTGGTATCATTATCAGTGGTGGTAAAAAAATTCAAGCAAGTCCATCATCCTCAGAAACTACCTACACTGGTGTAAGCAATGGTCATCCAGACAAGAGCAAATTGGAATTGCTTCACTAGATTTGGCTCTCTAACAAAACATTTATCCAGTCAATGTACTCTTTGTGTTGGACACATGTTCTGAGACACCCATACCTGCATACGAATAAAAACAGCACTTTCACAATAGACAGTAAGACTGAAGAGCCAATACAACTGCAAGAAATAGTGCAAAGCACACACCTTTTGCCTTAACTGTTTAGTGCTAGCTACACAATTTTAAAATATTTATTACTGCCCATTTCTTTTCTGTTTTTAGACAGCCTATTAGGTAATTATGACTTCCTTTTATTTTTAACTCTAATATTTGGGTTTCACTTTAAAATACATATGCCTCATTTTTAGTGTTACATGAGAAGTGCAAAGAGTCAGTGTGTCATTTTTTAAAAGATCTAGCTAAACATATACTCTGAGGGAATGAAAGAATTTTGCTTAAGCCTCAGCTAAAGCTACTTTTCTTCTGCAACAGTGTGTAGAAGAAATACAAGACGATAATCTCCAACACATTCAAAAGTGTGATACCCTTAATACTGACAGGAATACTTTTCTTTAGCTTCTACAATACAACCAAATGACAGAGGCAGATTTTCCCAACTTTGATTGAAAGACAGGCTATTTATAGCAGCCTGGGTGTTCTGGATGTGTGAACATGCACCTGTGCTATGAGCAGAAATGTTAAATCAGGAGCTTAATGCTTATAGAGAGATTTCACCCACTTAGATTAGCTTGTTGAACTAGATATATGTAAGCTCTGAGGTTAATGAATCCTGAAATAGAGCTCCACATGACTCAGCAGACAATATGGTGCCTGTTAAAGACATGTAAGCAATTTCTTTGATACATAGCATGCTTTTCCTTTTTAGTACGTTTTATTATTCCTGAATGAAGATACTCATTCTTCATTGTTGGTTTTTCTTCCCAAACTTAGCTGACTGTATCTCTGTCCATCTGCAAAGATGGTGCAGCTCTCAGAACCATCTGAACCTCCATCCTTTGTCTCTAAATCTGAGTAGCACAAACCATCAGAAATTCAGTCCCCTGCCCTTCTTCTGGGGCAAAAACAGGAGCCACTGGTGACACTCAAGCCAATATATACCCTCCATACACAAATGATGCAGTAAGCTTGCAAAATACACTTGCTTCTCTTCTTCAGAATCTCTATCATGCAACAATGTCTGTCTTAGAAGTGAATATAAACCATCTGCTTTTACCCCAGTCATGATGGTTTCTTCATAATGTACTGATGCTGAAAAGCAAAAAGATGGAACCTTGCAAAACACAAGTAAATAGAGGCCAGCTCTGATGAAATGAAAGCATCGATATGTGAGGAAGAGCATTAGGCTACTGAAGAGTAAAGTTAGCTTTTACAAGGACTACTTCTTCAAACTCTGCCTTGATTTAAAGTGCACACAATTTTTCGGTCTTTCTCCCACCCTTCACTTGCTTTCTTCTGCATCAGAGAAATGTAAGCAATATTAAGCCTTTTTTTTTTTGCTGCTGTTCCAATAAAGGTTTTTCTGTGATTAGTCTACGAGAAAGATTGCATGTTTTCACCCACCTTGTACTAAAAAAGGAATTTGTGTAGCTATTTCCAATTTTTTGATATAACCGTTCGCTTAGCCTCTCACACACGTGGCACCTAATCAACCACTGCATTTGATACTCAATAACAGCAACAATCACCAGATTTTTTAAATACCTGTCTCGCTCCTGATTTAATAGTTAGTGATGCTCATGATCACTTAATGCACACGTTATAAAATGTATGTGATGCTCATGTTATAAAGAGCCATGTAACTATACAAAACCTTCCCTTCCTCCTTGTAGCAATTGAGGCCATCACTACAAATAAGCACTCAGCATCAGTATCAATGTTCAGTGGCACCAACAGCAGGGGGCATTATGTCAGCAGCATCTGATTTCGTTACTGCATGCACCATTACTCACTTAGTTTGTTGCTCTTGCATCTAAGCCTTTAAATTTGCAAAGTTGCCTTTTCCACTGTGCATTCATTGCCTTTTGCTGTCACTCTAGCCTTGTTTGGTAACCCTCAGCACTAGATAATTGATTACTCTCTTCACTATCTCTTTGTGCAAAGAGTTATACTAAATCGAAACTGCCACCTTTAAATTATTGTGCAGCCTTCACACTTAGGTATTAGTATGTTAAAGTGCTGTCTCCAATCTATACTATAAAGTTTATTGTTTTAATTAAAATGCTCCCTATGCTCTCCAAAGGAGATGATCCTTGCTTACCCCTTGCGACTCATTTATGAGTCATAAAAATTTTCTAATTATCCCATATGAATTTTTGAATTAATTCACCTAGTTTGACTTACTCTGTGTTATGGTGACTCCATGTACGTACAAGCATACCGATGGTTCCATTTCATCAGTGAAACATTGTCATGGTTTAACCCCAGCCAGCAGCCAAGCCCCAGGCAGCCACCACCGGCCCACTCTCCCACCAGCAGGATCAGGAAGAGAACTGAAAGGGTAAAAGATAGGAAAGCCATGAGTTGAGATAAAGACTGATTAATGGGAAAAGCAAAACCCATGCACACAAGTAAAGCAAAACAAGGAAATAATTCACTATTTCCCATGACCAGACTGGTATTCAGCCATCTCCAGGAGAGCAGAGGTTCATCAGATTTCATGGTGACTTGGGAAGACAAATGCCATCACTCCAAAATGATATCATATGGTCTGAAATACCCCTTCTTTGATCAGTTGGAATCATCTGTCCTGGCTGTGTCTCTTCCCAGCTTCCCATGGACCCCAGCCTCCTCACCAGCAGGGCAGTATGGAAAGCAGAAACCATCTCCAGTCTGTGTGAGCCCTGCTCAGCAATAACAAAAACATCTCTACTATCACCATTATGTTCAGCACAAATCCAAAACACAGCCTTACATTAGCCATTCTGAAGAAAATTGACTGTACCCCCACCAAAATCTTAAACTTAATTAGTGGAATACACCATAGTTTACTTTTCCAGATGGGACATCAACAGAATTTGTCACCAGTATGTGTTAGCATTACAGTGACTATGATTTTTCTCCTTGCCTTTTGTTTGGTGCTAAGGTTTGACTCTTCCTGGAACTCACTGGCTGAACAAATCAAGTGAAGAAAATAATATTGTGTCTATAATCTGAAACATAAAAGCATTTTTAAAAATAAAATAAAATAAAAAATTATTATTCCACTCTTCCCTATGTTTAATAACAACACTTGTGTAAACCCTGGAAATTTATGAGGCCTCACAAAAAGTAAGGCTACTGTTAGTCTGCAGACACCAAACTGTTTCCACAGTGTTTGGAAGTAAGGAGCAGACAGAAACTGCTTCCTTTTACAAGTGCTTCAAGATATTTTTTCTCCCTTAAGAGCACTTAACAGTGCTGAAAAAGGATTCCAGCCCTCAAGAACAATGAAAGTGAGTTTTAGCTGTTATCTTCACATAGACATTCAAAGGTGAAACAGCAGTCAGTTACAGCACTGAAAAATTTACAGTAGAAAAGGTAATAGCTCCAAAATTTAGAGCAAAAGGAATTTTTACCCCTATATGTAGAATCCTGCTCAACCCAAAACCTTCTTGAGGAATAGAGTTGCTTGTTTCCTTCATGCTGGCTTTTCCTCCCAGCAGTCTGCCAGAGCAAATCAGACTTGTATGTAATCAGTGTTCCATGCAGTGAAATACAATAGCCCACTCTCATAACTTCGGAAATCACTTTGACTGAGACAGTAACACATACGCCCCTTTCAGTTTCCACTCTTCCCAGTGTTATGCTCACCCTTCCACTGCTTTTCTGGGTTCTAAATTTGGACACTTCAGTCTGATGGAGGTTGGGGACTGTACAGCAAGATGTCAACATCTGGCAACACTTCAGGAGAGGTAATATCATCTTGATCCCTTAACCAAATGTGATTACTTCTTCCTTACCTAGAATCCATTTAGAGACTCCTCTATGTGTTTATTTAGACTTTTTTTACATCTTTTCCTTTACTGATCTGCAATTCCATGTTACAGTCATAATAAATACATTTTACAGTTTTTAGAGTCTGTTTCTTTGTTCTCTCTGTCACCCCTCAGAGATATTTTGTCCCACAGTCGGTCTGCATTGTTTTAGCCGGCCACTGGTGACTTGGTTGTAACCATAAGCAGTTCCAGCCTATGCCCTGTGTTTTATCATCACTGAGCTTGGTTGCCTCCCTTCTTAAGGTCTCTGCTATCACGGCAGGCCTGTACATTTCTAAACTACACCATTATTTCAGACATAAATGTCTCATTCTACAGTTATTGCTACTATCTCTATAAATTTTTTTAAGTGTTATTTGTGTTTCTGTCTTGCAATAAATGTCCAAAAGATATGGCCAAAAGATTACTGTCAAGATGGGGAACCCTGTGAAGTGTTTGAATCATGCATGTGGTTGATAACAGCAAGATATGGAGACAGAAATAAGTGCGTACAATGGAGAAGCTTTTAAATCCAGCCTTATTGGAGTAACAAGCCAATGCTCAGCCTCTTACTTTCTTTCCCCAAGCTGTGAAACCTTTCAATGGATGAACTAAACCATCCTGCTATTATGACTCTATAAGGAGCTGCTTCTGTTGTGCAACATGCAACCAGAATTAAATCATCACAACACACTCCAATTAAACCCTTTCTAGATATTATCAGCATCACAGTTCTGATTAAAACCTTGTGCTTTGAAACACTGTACTGTTTCTGCCAGTATTTATTTACTAAACCAGAAGGAGAAGCCCTCAAGTGAGATTAATTACTTATTTACAGATAGTCTAAACAATGCACCAGTAGGATCCAAAGTTGTTATTACCTAATCAATCTGAAAATACTAGGTGATGAATCAATACAGCAACTTCATGTTTTTCAAGGACAAGTGGAAATGAAGAAAAAAAATCAGCATCAGCCTGAAATTTATCAGTTTAAAGAACTTTTTGTCAAATTGCTTTCATATTCATCACATTTTAATCTTCTCTACTACTGTTGAAATATATCTCTTTCAAGCACAGTTATGTTTAGCACTTTTTTTGATAATGGAAATATTTTCTAAAGAAAAGGCTAATAATTAATTCCTTTCCATAGAAAACATTGCTTAAACAGATTTATGAAGCATTGTATCTGTGTTAACTAAATGATAGGACATTTTTCTCCAGATAAGTAAGCACTTTGTTTGAATAAATGAAAGAAGTCATATTAAGGAAGTAGTACACCAACTTTTCTAACTTTGAGCTTGACATTCTGGTGTATTCCTCTTGAAGGTAATTCTTTCTGAATTACTACTTCTGCATCTTTGAATTTAGTTAAAAAGAAGTCAAAGGTTCTTAAACTTCAGATAATATTTCTTAAAGTCTTTGCTTTATTTGCTCCTTTCCTCTGCCCTCTGAACAGTCCCTCACCGCAAGAGGAATCATTTGGGTGAGAAACAGCCCTAAACACTGAAATCTTTTACTTCACAGTCTTTGCAGGTTCTTTATTCGCATAGTACTGCAACTTGCTTTAAAACCTCCTATCTCTACCACAAACAGTTTTCTTTCATAATACAAAATACTTCTACAAGGCCATTTGATAAGACAGGGCTGCTACTGATATCCCAGTAATTGGGATAATTCCTGTCATTTCTCACTACTTTGCCTTCCAGAACCTCAAATACGTCTCATTTGAAATCTGTCAGGCTGCCGATGTTTCCCCTTGCCCACTAACAGTGGGCATTTTGTTGGTTAGATCATTCCACTTGATTAGAATTTGCACTCGATTTTTCCTGCAGCACAACTGTCTCAAGATATGCAGCAAAGAACATTTAGGGTTTGTATCCAAACCTTATCTCCTCTACTTCCATTGCTATAATTAATGCGTCAATGCATACTAATAGGGTGCCTCTTCTCTACCTTTCATCCTGGTCTGAAAGAGCTCAAACGGTGGAGAAAATTTTATATATGCATTATATATATATATATNTTTTTTTTTTTTTTTAATAAGCATTAGTATAACACTTTACCTGGTTAAACTGTAGCCACCAAGATTTTGCTCAATAGTCTGAGTATATTGCATTCCAACTCTAATCTTGGGTCATACACCATCCTAATCATGCTTTTACTGCAGAGACATAGATATATCATCTTCAGTGTTCTTTGTTTCTTCTTGTACTTCATATTAAGTCCTTATTACTCCACACAGGCTTTGGAAGGATAAAGATAGTGACCAAGAAGACACTTGTGGAGCAGAAAGAAGCAGCTTTCAATATGTAACAAGCTTTTGGTTATTGTGGCACAGACCTAGGGAAGTAACATCTACTTCCTAAAATATTGACTCTTTTCCTGTTGCCAAACTATTTATGCATGCACATGACATAACATTATCAGAAACGTACAGGAGGGAGGAACTGTAACAGCTAAGAAGGCTGAAAGAATGCTATTTCCAGGCTCTTGTCCTCACACATTATGCCACAACCTGATTATGTCATTTTATATTCTTTTGGCATGGGTTCTGTGCATCTGTCAGCAGAGGATTAGGGCTTGGAAGTCAACAGCACACTGTTGAGGAAGCTGAGAAAATGGGGTGACAGAGCATTGCATTTTCCTGCTGCTGGGTAGATTGAACACAAAAGATGTACAACACCCTTTTTCCAGAAAGCTCCTCAGAAGACGGTCCCACACGTTTAATGTCTGGTTATCAACAAAGGAATTTCTTGAAGCTGTTAAATACATAGTCCACTGAAGGAGAAGCTCTAGAAATTTAAATAGATTGAATAACTAGTGACACAATAAATTTTTATCTTCACTCCACTGTTAGACTTGGCTGCAGGCCATAAACAAAGTGTGAAAACTAACCAGCATACCCCAGTTCAAATTGATTTTGGACACCAGTTAACTTTTTAAGAGCTCAAATTTGCAAATATTAAAAAATAACACTGCCAGCAGCCCTCACACAGAAGGACGACTTCACCAGACACAGGGACCTGATCCTCAACCCCCTTCCACCCAGGAATGCACAGGGCTGGTTCACTGTCCATGTCAGTCTAGACACTGCCATTTTGGACACTGCATTTTCCCAGACTAAGCACAAAATATCCATATACAAATTTCTAACAGCCCAGCATCTAGAAAGTGAAGGTACTCATCACCATATACACATTACCGAGACTTCTGCACTTCCCACATAATCCTAGAAAACCCAGCCCAGCAGCTAATATTAAAATGTCATAGTCTAAGAAATGTTTCCCTCAGTAAGTCACAAACCGTCAAAGTCTAACCATAAAGGAGTGTATCTTCTAGCAGAGACTAAAATGTGTAGAGAGATTAAATATTGCAGTTCACCATAAAGCCTGTGTACTGATTTTGTCAAAGCAAGCTTGATTTTAAACTTACAGTCATATCTATATTTTGCTTTATACAGTTAGAGGCTACCTGAAAAACAACAAAAATTTACCTCAAATGTACTGATTGCTCTGCATGACTGCCCATGGCCAGATTGTCTTTTAGAACAAAACAAACAAAAAAGAAACCTGGCAAAAGAAATCTCAATCCCAAAACTCATACTTTAAGGTACTTACAAAAACTGTATTGGTAAGCATTATTTTCATTATCTATATAAAAAATTCTCTATTATTTTTGAGTTGACCAGTAATTTTACATAAATTTTTAATCTATACCTTCAGTAAAAACTTTTGTCTCTCTTGGATTTGTTAGATAAAACACATGCAAGTAGAATAGAAGCTGGCCTTATTGTTTTTCCTTCCTCATCCTGCTTCATCCCATATGTCGTCCATAAATATTCATTGCATTGTTTTCCATCAATACAGAAACATCGAAAGAATGAGTGAATCTCTAAACTCTTGAAAACAAACCTAGAGAGTGATGAGCAATATGGTTGTTATGGCTTTACAAGATACAAGCAGAGTTCAGGACAATTCCATAATACTTTCACCAGCCCCTTCAGAAAATAAGGAAAAGTAGTCTACTACCTGTCAAAGCTGTTATCATATATCATGGTAATGTAATTAGCATTTGTGTCTACCAGTGATGCGTTAGGGCAACCATAGGCAATCCCATTTTCAGGTGATAAAAGCTGAATGGGATTCCAAGTAACATAGATCCAGACATACTTGCTCTCTGTCGATGTTGCAGGAAGTTTCCTAACATTTCAATTCCTGCTGCCATATTCAAGGCAGTGGGACATCTTCTAAGAGAGGAACATACTTGTCTCCAGAGGTTTCAAATGGCTCCACAAATTGTTAGCAAAATAAAACAGGAAAGAACATTACTCCCTCTCTGTAAGGGAATACACAACGGTGATATGCTGAAAGCCTTTGCACGGAACATCAACACTATAAACCTGTAGCCCCTCTGGCTATCAGTACAATCATCACGCTTTCTCCATTTTCCAGATGGCTAGGGAAGGGAAGAATGCTGGGGAGGGAGGTATTTCTTCTCTGCAAAGTAATGTTACAGATAGGATAAGTGGATAGGGAACCAACAGATATTTTCTTTCATGTTCATTGCTGAAGTTTCAGAAAGTTAAAAATTCCAATATTATCTCTAGTCCTTGCTAAACAAGTCTACATTGCCTGCAATGGAAAAGAAATGTTAATATGCCTTAAGTACTCTGAGTGGGAAAAAATTTTTACTAAAAATCATCTGGTGTGCTTTAAGAAAGAATTCATGCTTTTTTCACACTGTTACATTTCCAAAAAATAGATATGTCCATGAGGAAAAATCCACCAGTTGTACTTTTCAAATATCCTAAAAGAATTGAAGAGAGGTAGGGAGGAATGTTATACACTGATAGTTTCACTACATAATGTTAAGATGCAGCATTACAACATTAGCTTTCCCCACACGCTTCATTCCTTGTGACATTTTAAGGAATAAAGAATAAAATGTACTCACAATGTCTTTATTGTCTTTATCTCTAAGAGTAACTGCATACCTCTTGCCTTCAAATTGCACAAGGGCTTCATAAAGAAAAGTTTTCAGGAGCATCAAACAATGCGCTTCTGATTATTCAGGCATGGTTTCTGTCTGGTAAGTCTTCCTAACGTAAATAAACGGAAGTTTTATGTTACATGAGACCATGGAGTTTCAGAAGCAGATTCACATTATGTACCTTTTGCCCTGTTTCTCTTGCTTTCTATTTCAGTGAGACAGGTTAAAAAAAGAGAGAACATCCATAAACTTGCAGGATCAGTTGAAATTAAGACTTCATTTGCTTACAGCCTTGGTACTCAGATGTCTTTCTAATCTGTTGGGGAAGATGAGACTGGGAAACCTTATCAATATGATTGCCTGGACAAAGAAGCTGAAAATATGAAAACTGTAAGCGAGATTGAAATGAAAGCAAGCTTTGAGATACCAAAGCTTAGTTACTGAACAACTGGAAAACAATGGTGTGGCAGGCTGAAGGTAATCCCTCTTGATTAAACAGCACCCTCTGCCCGCAGGGCCAGAAGAGTCAGATTAGACCCTGATGGCTTGGAGGAAGGGGTCCAAAGAGTAGTCTTTAGGGTTTAAAATGTAATGTAGTATGGTAATATAAGAATTCTCATAGGCTGTATGTAAATGCTTTAGGATTTGTATCTTGCACCATATTGGTTAGTGGAAATTAGAATATTCAACACAGAACATGATTTAATGTATCGTAAGCGAGAACCTCGCTCTCTTACTCTGTCTTACTCTCTCTTACCCTCTCTTATGCTCTCTTGCCGTCTTGCCCTGCTGTCTCCCTTGCCCCCTCTCTTGCCTTCTTACCCTCTCTCCCTCGTGCTTCTCTCTCTCACCTTACTGGCCTGCTTTGAGCTGCAGCTAGCAGCTCCAAGCAAGGCCCTTCCACAATAAATCACTTGCCCCAAAACTTGCTTATAGAGATCTCTCATCGTTATCCGTCCAGCGCAGAGGATCTTCCTATACTAATAGTTAGGAATACGTGCATCTTATTGCGGATAAGAGGATGTACTAGTCACACGTCTACCCAAAAACTGAATTCATTGCACAGCTTCCCTCCTTGCTGTCATTTCTTAGTCATAACCCTAGTTCTGCAGTAGCAGTCTTGTCAAAACATGCCTTCAACTTGTTTCCATTGCAAAGATCTTCACAAGACAATTTATTTGTCTTGTTCTGACCCTGAACAGAGAGCAAAATAATCTGATTATTTAAGTATTTTTAGGTTTAAATTTGTACTGGCCTAATCTTCTGCTACTATAATTTTAGCTCTGTAAAACCTAGGTAAGGGCAGATAAGTGATATTTATTTTAAGAAACATTTGCTACCAAACATTGTCCCTACCAACAGTTTAGGAGTTCTTTGTGTTTATTAAGGTTAAAGATGGAGTTGTTGAACTGATGGTATGACTGTACTGAATCTTCAACTCACAGCAGGTCCTTTACTTTTCTGTCTCTCAGCGCAAAGGTCAAAATTGCATTGATCCAAAAGAACCAACTCATTACCTAATTTTAATCTTTCTTTGTCCAGCAGCTTTCTATCATTCGTCTTACCATGAAACATCATCAGTGATGTCTTTGATCACATTCACAATGTAAGGATACATCAGCAAGAAGACTGAATGTCTGTGAAAGTGAAATTTGATGCTAATTTTCTTTCCCTTAAAAGCTGCTTCTAATGATCGCTCCACGCCATGTTCTTTCCCCAATTTGTCCTTCTATTTTCCACTCAAAAGAGGAATTTTAATGAAGACAAGACTTTCTATCGGTGTTCAGGTGATCTCAGAAATCTGTTTGCATTAGGTGGATATGAACTATCCATACTTCACAGACGAGAGGCGGGAGTAGTATCCCATCAGCAGGCAGGGACAAAGTAAGTATGAAATAACATGCAGCAAGTGAAGTCAAGCATTAAAATACCTAGTGACATTTTGGGGGGAAAATAGAGCAAAAAACCCATGTTCAGTACAAAATCAGTAACAGTGATATTGCCAGCAAAATGTATTACTGAAGTAAACTGTACCAAAGACAGTATCATCAACCAGGCTTATGAAGGCTGGCTATCTCAACCACGAGCAGAGACATTGTGTAAAGCAAATAATCTTTTTGTTGTCAAGAATGGCATGTGAGTCTCCATTTTAATTGCCATCACTCTTACCAGGACACTGCTGTTTCCAAAAGGTAACATTATAGGTAACACTAGGAGGCTTTTTCTGGCCTAACTGTAGCTTTTGTGTTGTCGGTTCAGGATTCCTTTCATGGCTTGTGCATTTCTATTCTTTTCAAGTATTTTCTGAAGCCCACTTCATCAAAGAATGATTGAGCCCTGGCAGTGGTTTCAGTTTTTCTGATTAATGCTGAGGTGCCTTCATGGTTAGTGTATATACACTTCTTTTCCCAGTGCGTCCAATTATTCCTGTTATAATGTATGGTGAGGGTCTCACTTCAAAAAGAATTTCAGTTAAGCTGTATCTTCACAGATTTTTCTAACTTTCTAAACAATTATCTACCATCTCTTGGCTTATGTGAGCTAGGAATTCTGTGTGTTAACTGGGTCTATAAAACTATAGCACATTCTTAAACTCGCTTTTGGCAACGCAATTTTTAACATGCATCATAACAAGTTTGTCCATATTACAGTTTCTTCCAAGCATAGAACTCATTTGAGAAAAACTATCAAAATATTGAAGCTATGTAGCAAATTACACCTCTCAAAATTCTAAAGGTCACATTGTAGCTTTTTAATGAGCTTCTAAGCCTAAAGCAAATGGCATATAATAAACAGTGGATATGGAGTATTCACAGTTTAATAAGGATCCTCAGATACCCGTGATCTCGGTACTATGTGGCCACTGTATTGCCAGAAGTTCATTACAAATTTGGCACAGAATGGCACACTGGCAAGGCTGGCAGTGAGCATTTGTTTCAATTCCTCTGCTGATACTCCTCAGCCCTGTTATTCCTAGTTGCTCATGCACAGTCATTTCTATTGTAAAACTTTGACTTTGTGCAAACAGCTGAGTTTTGCTCCTGCTGTACAACTAAAACAATCTGGGCTACAAACACTCTTCTTGGACACGCTTTCAAAACTCTGTTTTCTGAACGGAGGTATTTTTATTGTATGTCTCCTTTTCAGAGATGGGGATCTCTAGTAATTCAGAGGTAAATCTGTATATGCAGAAGCCTTCATTAAAATGAACACTGGAAGAGTGAATTTTTTATGCTGGCAGGAAATTCTTGGCATCCATGAGGTTGCATTGGGCTGAAACTCTGCCGATGCAGGGTCAGAATTCAGCCACAGCAGCACTTGGTGGTGCAAATCAGCACCTCTCACCTTTGAGCTGCTTCATCTCTATACTACATTCTGTCTTGGTTGCATTAAGAATTTTCTGGAGGCATTTTCTCCGTCAACATGATATTTGAGATGACAAAATTGAGTTTCATGTTGGAGCACATTCTAAACTGCAAGGCTGTGGGATCTGACTGACTTAAAAATTCTGCAGCCTATGAATAAAAAAACCAAGAAGCACGATTTTTCTGGTCTTTTAGTTTATAAATTACAGTCAATATTTCTCAGAAAAATAAAAAGGAACACATGTAGCCAAAATTCAGTAGTCAAATATAACACAGAAAGTGGGACAAGAAGATATAACATGCCAGTTTTTACTGGTGGTGCAGTCTTCATTTCGCTTTCTCTCACATCTTTGAAAAAGAGCCCATTAACTGTTAAAATTTTCATTACTCAAAACACTTCCCAAAAGCTTGCTGTCAGGCATCTGCATGCCTTTTAGGTGAAAGTGCATCCATCTGAGTGCACCCATGAGAACACAGACTGAAAGGGGGTTCTTTTCATCAAGTTTAGTGAGCTATGGCAGGCAGCTACTTCACCTGTCTGACTGTATAATATTGATTAAAATAATTAAAAGATCACTGCTCCATTGCACTAGACTTTAGATTGATATGCGAAAGTGCACACTTAGAAGCAGCAAAGTTCAGGATACCACAGTATCAAGTATTGTTTAGATTTAATTCCATCCATTTTTTTATTGGCCTTTTTTTGCCAATATAAAGGTTGTTACCTGATCACAATTAACCATGGCTTGTTTAGCTAATTACTCATGATTATGCCATTGCTAGGGAGATTTAAATATTATAGGGATTTTTCTGTCTCGGAAATCTGTTTCTAAAATACCTCCTCTAATCAAGCAGCAATTACGTTACTCCCCACTAAAACCATGAGCATGTTGACCCAGCTAGTCATGTTCTGGCAAACACAAAGAGAAAAAATGCATAGCAACAGCAACTACTCCATAGAAACAACAGGAACAAAAGGAAATCCACAGAAATATTTTAAATGCCAACATTTGGTCATTTTACTGCCATGGGTTTTACCACTTCAGCAAAAGAGATTCTAGAAAAAAAAAGAAACAGTTCAGTTTTGGCTGAAGGAATAAATACATTATTTGTATGAAAATGTTTGAAACTATTTATTTTTTCAGAAAGCTTAACATTGTAAAGCTTAACACTGATAACAGATTGGGAAACTGGCCAGGGATAGGTTGTCTGAAAGAAACAAAGAGGAACAGAGCTCATTACTGGCTCCCAATTGAGACTACAGAACAGCAGCAAACACTTCAGGGTAATTAACTGCCCAGAAATTATCTTTAGGGAATTCCGCAGTAATGGCAACATATGGGGGACTACACTTATAACTGCTAAGTTTCTCTTCCACTCTTCATCCAATAAATTTGTATACAGGACTCATTGGTGCAAAGACATGCCTTGCAAAAGAACCCTAGAGTTGCAAAAGGCTGTTCTTTCTAGGCTCCTATGCTGATTTTGTTACGTCATTTCTCCCCCTGCTTCATCTGCTCATTATCTTCCCTGTTTTCAAGTCTTGAACTTTTGTCCCAATCAGCTCATATCTCTTCCTTCTTCCTCTGCTCTCACCTGCTTTTAACCATATCCTGGGTTTTTCTTATGTTGTCCCCAGCCTCTTCCGTATGCCAATCTTGGCTTTATTCCCCAACTCCCAAGGAGTCACAAGAAACCATTGAGGATAAAGAGTCTCCAGTCAGCATAGTGGAAAAGTCAGAGGAAACCTGAAGACTAAATTATCTGCAAATCCTAATAGTAGCCCTGACAAACCTGCAATACATATGTAAACCACATTTATATCTCAACAGTAAAAATTTGGCCAAGATATCCCCAATTGCAGAAATAGTAATCTGCATGAAGTATCAAATAAATTTCACTATCAACTATGACTTATGTTCCCCTTATAAGTGGGACCAGCTGGAAAGAAATGTGTCTAACTGCTATATTGCTTTCTCTGCAAGGTAGTTCCAAGATCTTCTATCAAGCTTAATTCTTGCTGTGTAGCCCGCATACACTCAAATAACCACTTTCTACTCAAAAAATCCTCCTGTCTTGTGTGGTCAGCTGCATTCAATTTCTGTACTCCCTTACAATGTGTTAATCATCTTATGCAGTTCTTCTTAAGGAACCTGTACATTTTCTTTTAATAAAATACAAATTTCCTGCTGTTAATTGTAGTTTTCAGCACATAATATTCAGCACACTATGGTTTAAACCATAAAGCTTCTAGCTCGTGTCCATTCTGGATATAATCATTTTACGTACTGCACTAACCGCTTTACGTTTCTTAACTCTGCTTTTAATTTTCAATAAAAATAGTAAAAGAATAGTTCTACCTTGCAGGCATTCTATAGTTAAATTGCCAGTGTCTATAAATTTCCTATCAGCCAGTACAGTAGCATTATATGCTTCTCAAAGATAAGCTGAAGCTATCATAACATGCAGTAGACTGTAGTAGACATGTAGTAGACTGATTTGAAAACCATATATTTTTTATTTTTTCGAGCACATATCGCTTGATTAGGGACTACCCAAGACAGAGGTTGGACTTGTTTATATGTATCCCCAGAAAACACAAGATGCATGCTTCCATACAGTCTCACTGTAAAAAATATACTTTTTCAGCATGTACCTTTAAGCACATATTCAGGAGAGGTTATATCAAGGGGGTTGTCCTTTTTCTTTTATTTTTTGCATAGCAGCCATAAAAGCATTCAGAATTTCTCTGTTTCTGTTACTATATTTCTTGTCACATTCTTGCATGCTCTTGTCACTAAAGAAAGGAAAATGATAGGAACATGGGACTCTGACACTTTGGTTTAAAAATTAGATTTCATACTGAAAGGAATACTAAGTAAGTTTGCCAATGATACTAAGCCAGGAGCAGTTATTGACTTCCTCAGAGGCAGAGAGGCCCCACAGAGACACTTCAACAAATCAGAGAGATCACCAGCTGTACGAAATTCAACAATGAAAAGTGCTGGATTCTGCACTTTAGATGGGGCAACCCTGATTGTGTACAGACTGGGGAATGGGATGCTGGAGAGCAGTGCTGTGGAAAGGGCCCTGGGGATCCTGGTCAATGGCAAGTTGAATGTGAGCCAGCAGTGCCCTGGCAGCCAGGAGGGCCAACCCTGTCCTGGGGGGCATCAGGCACAGCATCGACAGCCGGGCAAGGGAGGGGATTGTCCTGCTCTGCTCTGCACTGGGGCGGCCTCACCTCGAGTGCTGGGGACAGTTTTGGATGCCACAATATAAAAATGACATGAAACTATTAGGAAGTGTCCGAAGGAGGGCTACAAAGATGGTGAAGAGCGTTGAGGGGAAGCCTTATGAGGAGCAGCTGAGGTCACTTAGTCTGTTCAGCCTGGAGGAGACTGAGGAGAGACCTCAGTGAGGGGAAGAGGAGAGGCAGGCACTCTGTGGTGACCAGTGACAGGACCTGAGGGAATGGCCTGAAGTTGTGTCAGGGGAGATTTGGGCTGGAAATAAGGAAAACGTTCTTCACCCAGAGGGTGGTTGGGTACCAGAACAGCTCCCCAGGGGAGTGGTCACAGCACCAAGCCTGACAGAGTTCAAGAAGAATTTGGACAATGCTCTCAGGCACATGATGTGACTCTTGGGGTGTTCTGTGTAGGGCCAGGAGTTGGAATCCAATGATCATTGTGGATCCCTTCCAACTCAGGATACTAAACAAACCATGTTCAAACTAACAATGTACCCAAAGGTTTTAAAAACCAATAGTTTCAAAATTAAGCCTTTCAGGCCAGCATCTTCAGTGCAAGAGAGTTTTGTTGTTTTTTTTTTTTTTTCCAGAAAATTATGCTGTATTCAAACGTATGCATGATTTTTTTGACTTCTTTTCTTTTGTGTTCTTTTTTGGCTCAGGGGAGTGTCTATAAAAATTACGTTCATAACTTTTATTAAGCCAAAGAAGCAATCTCAAATGTTAAGACACTTCNACTATTAGGAAGTGTCCGAAGGAGGGCTACAAAGATGGTGAAGAGCGTTGAGGGGAAGCCTTATGAGGAGCAGCTGAGGTCACTTAGTCTGTTCAGCCTGGAGGAGACTGAGGAGAGACCTCAGTGAGGGGAAGAGGAGGGGCAGGCACTGATCTCTTCTCTGTGGTGACCGGTGACAGGACCTGAGGGAATGGCCTGAAGTTGTGTCAGGGGGGTGGTTGGCTGGAAATAAGGAAAACGTTCTTCACCCAGAGGGTGGTTGGGTACTAGAACAGCTCCCCAAGGGAGTGGTCACAGCACCAAGCCTGACAGAGTTCAAGAAGAATTTGGACAATGCTCTCAGGCACATGGTGTGACTCTTGGGGTGTTCTGTGTAGGGCCAGGAGTTGGAATCCAATGATCATTGTGGATCCCTTCCAACTCAGGATACTAAACAAACCATATTCACACTAACAATGTACCCAAAGGTTTTAAAAACCAATAGTTTCACAATTAAGCCTTTCAGGACAGTATCTTCAGTGCAAGAGAGTTTTGTTGTTTTTTTTTTTTTNNNGGCCTGTAGTTTCATTGTAAGATATTTTTGTTTTTTTTTTTTTTTTTCTCCAGAAAGTTCTGCTGTATTCAAACGTATGCATGATTTTTCTGACTTCTTTTCTTTTGTGTTCATTTTTGGCTCAGGGGAGTGTCTATAAAAATTACGTTCATAACTTTTATTAAGCCAAAGAAGCAATCTCGAATGTTAAGACACTTCTGCCCTAATTATCTAACTTATTTTTAAAAAGCTTTTTCACTCTTTTTTCTTCAGAACTTTTACAAAAAATTCCAAAAAATAGCAGCAGAGGCCTGAGCCATGCTCTTAATTCACCTCAAAAAATGCTTTTATGAGTAGAGGTATACTTGGAAGACAAACCCCAAGATTTTATTCCACTATTGAAGTTCTCCATTATGACTAGCTGTAGCAGCAAAATCAATTTGAAGACCTCAGGAAGCCAGAACATGCAGCATTTAAGACATATTTTGCATACAAAATTACAGTTGAACCAGTTAAAGAAATCAAGGTTATTTAAAACAAATCCAAGCCTAATGACTCTTTATTGAAGTCAGTTTATCTGTTGCGAGATTTTTCCTTCTTTTTTCAAAGCCTACCTGCTACAAAGTTACACTCATGAAACCAAAACGGGATACCTCTGGAAGCACAAAATCCCTGAGAGATGAGAGAAAGCTCGTCACCTCAAAAAAACCCACAACACATTCTCTATGGGACGTCCCTCTGTTCATCGTATTCCTGAAACTAAAGAGGGACTGGTTCACAGAACGCATGCAATGAGCTGAACCTGTGGGTCCCCAGAAACCTCCCTAGCCTGGTACGCCTGATCTCAGTGACAGCTGTTCTCTTGCTCGGGAGCTCCTGCACCTTCTCTATAATTAATGATATTAACTCTGACACCGCAGCATTTCTATGCATCGACAGCCAAAAAAACATCACGCAGCAATCATGATACACCTGCAATCTGTCGGGGTTTTTTCCATTTGCCAGGAAAATCGATTTCAGACTTCTACAATAAGCCCTAGAACATTTCTTACAATATTAGAAATTATTTCATATGGTGTTTCATATGAACATTTGGCGTTCTAAAGCTAACTATGGAAAGATAAAGCAATTGCACTGTCACTGCTATTATTCAGGGTGCTTGCATCAATGCCAGACTTAAAATAACACCTTTGTTACAAAATAACCAGTGCTAACATGATTTGAGATCCAGCTCATACAGCCGAGCCCTACTATAGGCCACAAGAAACGCTGTACTTTATACAGCACTTGAGAGCTCTGCAAACAAGACTGTTAATGATCTTTAGCCTTAGCACAACTCATTAAAATCTCACGGAGAATACTATTTATTGTATTGATTTACATACTGTGCAGGATCCACTCCTCAGAATGCAATATGCTACGTGGAGATACTTGATCTTACTCATTATGTTTAAGGCAAGGAGTGGCCATATGCTAATGCCCAATCTGAGAAAAAAATTAACTTTATCAAAAGCTAACATAACATGACAACGTACCTCTCTTTAGCTCAAGCTTCTGAACAAGCAAGGATGCAGTCAGTTATGGTGGCTTTCAAGATATTTAAATACTATTCTTGAAAAATATACCAGTGGAAGATTATTATTATTGTTGTCATTGTTGTTATTTTTGTTATTATTTTATTGTTGTTATTATTATTACTACTATTATTCCTGTATTGTTATGCACATCTAAAGCCATGAATTTGTAAGAATTGCTACTGTCTTTTCACATGCACTTATTCATTCTCAGTTTAAGACATTGAAGATTCCCTCTCTTGTACTATTGACGGTGATGCTCACACCATTTTTTACATTTGGAAAAATTACATTTACTAATTTTTCATACTATGTTGGTTATTTTTAGTATAGATATTGTTTTTGCTGAAATAAATAATAAGATTTTCTCCTCATGTTAAAAAAAAAAAAAAAAGAAGAAATCATTATTAACTTACATAAATGGAAAACTCATGCTGCTTCTTTACTGAATTACCATCGAAGTAATTTTTGGGTCTTGAGTTTCTTTTGTTTCTGGGAAAAATGTTCCAGATATGGTAAAGGCAAAAGACATTTGTTCTCTGTTCTATGTACATTAGTCCACTAACAAAACATTCTATGTGATCCATAGCTTTTAAACAGGGCTGTTCCCTCTATAACAGAAGTTAAATGCTGCAGTAGTCTTGCTGAGCACTATCATTAAAGCCATAAATTCCAGGAAATATATAAATGTAAAAACAATTATATTCAGTGCTTTACTTCTTTAGAGGATGCATCCTTGTGAACATTTGCAGTAGCTAAATATTAACCAGCAGTTTCACACACTTAATACTTCACAGCCTTAGTTTCAGCCACCTCATTTTTATTCATACTCTTCTTTGAGCCTCAGAGGTCATTATTTCTTGCCTTGTAGCATCACTCATCTCTAACTCAACAAATTTCATCAGACACAGAGGATGAACTTTTCAGCCTCCTCAATAAGCCAATATCTATGCTTTCCTGTTTAGAGTCTGAATAGTTCCATAAATAAATACAGAAATAAGCTCCTGTTTCCACAGACAGTTCCCTAAGTCACTTAGCAATTGCTTCTACATAGATACCAAGCATCCAGTGTGAAAAAATAAAGAAAAAAAAGGTATTCAAGGGAGCATCACATACCAAGTATTATATGAACTTACAATGCCATACTTTTCATATCCATATAAATGTGTATATACTGAAATGGAAACAATTATGAACCCTATGTGTGGATTGTATCAGTTACATTTTATCGCATATCATGCATATCAAGCTGCTTGTTCTCCAGGAGCAAGCTGTGGCTAGTGTTACGAAAGTTCCAGGTTGAGCTAATTTTTGATTATAGAAGGGCTTTCTGAGCTCTTTGGTTCCACACTCTTTGAAAGGCTAGGCAAGCCCTTGCAAACCACTCTAAGAGTAAGCCAAAATGTTTCTGAGGCAGTGGGAAAGGAGGGCAAGGTTCTGAGGGAAGCTGATCTATCAGCTAGTGCTTGTCAAAGAATAAAATAAACACCCATTGTTGAGCCCAGCGTTAGCCAGAACGAAGCGTGCCAGTGGAAGATGACATCTGAATGGCTGGCAAGCATAACTCCCTTGGGTGTGAAGGCAGATGCTATCTTCTGTGTCAGACCTAGCTGAAAGCCAGAGAAAATACATACATTTTTATCAATTATTAGAATAAAGAATAAAAATAATAATTTTTAAAAGGCAGAATTTCTGCATGTCTTCAGAATAAACAGCAGAGCAGGGTAACACACAGGAGACAGAAGAGAAAGTTATTCATGAGAGTCTGAAGACCTCTTGTCTGAGCAGATTGGGTATTTTGAAAAGTTCACCGAGCGATCATTTTTCTAGCTTACAGTCTTTCTCATTTACTGCCTGAAATGCAGCATGTAGTCAGTATTCCCTAGACACACAATGAGACTTTGTACGTATGGAAAGCAGTTTGACAATGAAATAAAAACAGAGCTGATGGCATGGGAAGCACAATAACACTGGTTTTCTAGGTTAGGTTAACATGAACTAAAACAACCACCTAATATGCTTTAAAATTTCTGCTACATGCATGAACTTTTAACTGTTACCTGCTACTCCCTTTATTAATTCTCAGGGAAAAAAAGCTTTTTTCTGGACTACTCTGCTGACACCTAGCGAGCCTCGGCTCCAACAGCTTCAGAAAAAGAGAGGTGGTATCAGAGCAGCTGTTCTTTTCATTCCACTCGCAGTAAAACATTTTATATGACCATGTCTGTGATTCAGCAGAGTGCTGAATCATATATCAACTCAGAGAACACTGTAATACTAATGAGAGGAAAATGTAGAAAGATGGTAAGGAGGAGAAAGGGAAAAGAAGCATGAAGAAAAGAGGCGACGGTCAAAGTCTTTCCCTCACAGAATAAACACCTTTAACAAGGATGAATAAAATTTTCCACTAGTTGTCACTTCCATCTTTTGCTTTCTGTGCTTCACAGGTTTAACTGGGATATCTCAGTGTCTGCAACTTCAAGTTAATGACTACTTTGTTGTTTGCTTTTAATGAAAACATAAACTACAAGCAACTCCTTATTATTGTCTTAAAATTAATTGTAGTCTAATCCTACCATTACAATAGTATAAACATACTGTTTTATCCTTGGATTTTTTTGGGAGAGTGGCAATTTCACTCAGCTTCACTAAAGTGGCTTAATATTGCCTGGGAAACAGGCATCAGTTAGGTGAGATGGCATTTTCTCATGTCAAGGAATTCTGCAACTTACAATGGACACAAAAGCAATTTAAAAATAAAAGTCGAACTTCCTATTTTCAATAGAAATTGAAAAAATTAATATAAGTGCTGACCTCTGATAACAAAGATGAATAAGACTACATTTTACTTCCCTGAAAAATGGCTCCAAGAGGTCGCAGTCATTACTGCTGCATGAAAAATGTGAGAACACATACTGCCACCAACTTGTCATTATGTTGGTCTCTTGAGAGGTGCTGGTCAGGAATTTTTAGGTTTCCCGAAGAAAATTTCCTATCTGTCTTTCTGAAATGGTTTATCTAACTAGAATATTAAAAAAATGCACAGCTGTTTGGATGCTTAAAAACACAGAGAGAGTAAGCCTTCTCCAAACTTGCAGTGTAACAAATTTAGGGTAACTAAACTTCACTTCAGCAAGATAAAAGAAGCCACTAACACAAACACTGTGTAGTTCTTTGCATCATAAACACAACCAAGACACTAAAGACTGCATAAGCTGAAAATGACCACAAAACAAGAGAGAATACACAATTCTGTTAGTGAAAGGAATTAGCCAGTGCCTGCTTGGGTGTGCTTTTCTTACAATGCTCATGACGGTGACTGGGCTTCTCCTCTCAGACACTGCTCAAGCTCTTCACCGTGGTACCAAAAGTCACTGCAACTTTCCTTCCTCTTCAGCCTTTTTACTCGGCTTAGACACTTCAGTCAGTCAGAACTTAATCCTGCATTTGAATGGGAAGTTCTGTCACTTTTGTTTCTTTCTCCACAGCACAATTATCAAAATTAATATTTCCGGATAGAACAGAGGATATCCAACTTAAGAATGCTCTGGGATTATCATCTTAACTCTCACATTCTGGATGCTGAATCTCTTGAGACTAAAAAGTTGATTATGTCCAAAATACTTATATGTCTATAATTTTTATTTTATGCATGTAAGATTACCAGTTGTCAGGAGAAGATAAAATTGCTCAGATGAAAGATCAGGGGTTTATATATTTTTGCCTTGCAACTATATTAGGAGTAGTGTAATTAAGCATTCAGACACAGACTTTAATCAAAGCTTCAGTGTTTAAGCAGCTTTCTGATAACTGCAATTAACTGTCTATGAGTGTAAGAGACATTTTATTATATCACTGCATTTAAGTGTGATTAACTGAACTTTTTGATGTATAGGTCAGAGACTGCCACTTGATATATTTTACCTCTATCTGTGATAAATTTCTGATTCAAACTATTACACAACTTAATAAAAAATTACTTTAAAGTTCTTAAGGGGCCTTTTTTCTGCTGCTAAACTTCAAACAAAGTCTCTGTCAACAAAAAGTAAATTTAAATTTTCATCTTGTAAAAAGAAAATTCTTATTACTAAAAGCATGCTTTTACCCTATACTCATTTAGTATTTTTCATAACTTACTTGATTTGGCCTGAGATGCTAAAGATTATTGTTATTAGTTAATAAAAAAAAGTGCATCATTTACTGTGTCTTTTACTAGACCTGTATTAATTGTAATGGATATATCCAAAATTATTACTTCTACATTTACCATTTGTAACAATAATTATGGAGTTTAAATAATAATCAAGGAAATAATATATTCCCACTGGAAAAAAAAAGTGAGAAGAGAAAAAAATCAGACAACATCATTTTATCCAACAAGTTCAGGAGCAGAGCTGCTTTTACTTCTAAAGCTTTCACTCCTTAGCCTTAACCTGGTTTAGATGAATGGCAGAAACTTTTGTTCTCATTTCAATTGCCTTGATCCCTCCTCAGATCTCTCTTATCTCCACTTAATGCAGGGAACAAATTTTTTCTTGAGAAAAAGTAGGAAGAGGGTTTTTATTGTCTGTCACAGTGTCATAGCTTGGCTTGTGAACCCATCACGTACAAGATACAGTAGATGCAACAAAGCCCTGAACTGCTAAAAATAAAGACATTTGTAGTGTTTTGGTGCTTTTAACTGTCAGAGCCTTTTGCAAATACCAACAATATAATCCTTGGAACATACCTGATTTCCATATATCCAATGCACTGATACAAGAATAAAGAAAAACCTGGTG
This sequence comes from Melanocharis versteri, assembly GCA_013397845.1. Lineage (NCBI taxonomy): Eukaryota > Metazoa > Chordata > Aves > Passeriformes > Melanocharitidae > Melanocharis > Melanocharis versteri. The sequence continues at coordinate 488,593 of VZTG01009488.1, forward strand.
TGACTTCATTTGCTGACAACATCCAAATTCCAGACAGGTCCAATTCCTCAACACAAACTGTCAAATACGTCTGCTTTCAGTACAGTCATAGGCAGTGTGAAACTACCACACAATCAAGCTGTTAGGACAATTTGGAATGCTAACAGAATTCTCAAAGCTTTGGTACAATAATTGGAACCACAGCATATTCCTGAAATTTTCCCATCTAGTATGACGAAAGCAAAAGTACATTACACATGTCTAACTTCCAACACCTGCATAACATATTGCCAGTCTCAGTAACTGTGTTATAGTTCAATACACTGGTGGCATTACAAACAAATTTTATATCAAATTTAATTTTATATCAAAGGAAGACATTTAAAAAATTATCAGTTTTCATTACAGTGCAGCCAATCAACAGCACATTAACCAGACTAAAGAGGCAGGCACACCACCTCTTTATAGACATTTTATATATACAAAAAATATACTTTTTTTTTTAATTCATTTGAATAAAAGCACAACAGTACAAAACTGGGAATAGCAAAGCAGTTGTCCTATTGTACTTAAAATTCCTGCTCCTATAACATATGCATTGTTAGGAACCAGACATATTCCAACTCTTGTAAAAGAAATCCGCCATAAAATCTACAGAGATACAGGAGAGACTCCAGATAAAGGCCACTAGTATAATGAAGAGACTGGAGAATCTCTCCCACAAGGTAAGCCTGGAGAAGAGAAGGATCAAGGGGAATCTGATTAATACATGTAAATACATGAAGGGAAGGTGTAAAGAGCACAGAACCAAGCTCTTTTCAGTGACACCCAGTGACAGGACAGGAAGCAAAGAGCACACACTGAAGCACAGGAGGTACTGCGTGAAGATCAGGAAACACTTGTCAAGTTTTTACTGAGAGGGTAACCGACCACTGGAAGAGGTTGTCCAGAGCAGCTGTGGAGTTTCCAACCCTTTGGAGAAATTCAAAATCTACCTGGACACAGTCCTAGGAAGCCAGGTCTAAGAGACTCTACTTGAGCAGGGGATTGGACGAGATGACCTCCAGAGCTCCCTACCACAACATCCCTTACAAGTAACAAACCCAGCAATCATTTTCCTTTAAACTATTTCAATAAGGAGAATATTCACTAAAATATTGAAGTGATTCTGATCCACCCCAGCTTTCACACGTAGTCCTCCCCCTTCTCTTCTGCCCCGGGTTTTTCCTTATTTTTAAATGCAAGGACTCATTCAACACAGTGCAAAAGAATGTCCTATTCATGAAGTAGTATTCTGAGATCTCTGGCTGTATAAGACTTTATTCTCCAAATACATGGGTTGGATATTTCCAGAGCCTGGTTTCCCATCTAACCATTTTAGCAAAACAAAGACCAGAAACTACCATTCATCCAGTGAATACAGCTAGTTCCAGTAGCATTATTATTGCCTTTTTAATTTTTAAAAGGATAAGAGAAGAAGAGACTGACAGAAATCTGCGTCAAAACACAGCCCAACTCAGTATTAAATTTCTCACTTAGTATACTGGTCTCAAGCAGAACTTTTATTGTGCTGACATGACACAATCTAATACTGATGCCAATTGTTGAAATTTTTGCGGCCCAAAGATCACCAATCAGCATGTCTCCTCATAAGGATTTCACTCCCATTGTGTTCTGACATACCTCCTCCTATTGTGAAATTTCTTCTGTTTTGCATAGATCATGCATTTCTTAATTATCTTCTCCTTTTATCCAAGTAACCAACTTATTGTTTGTCAAACATAACTCACCTGTAACATCTTGCTTTGAAAGAATAAAGAACAGCTTTATTTGGGAAGTAAGGATTACTATGCGGAATTTGGAGACTGAAATGCAAAAAAAGAAATCATACTACAAGCATTTTTGAGCTTTACTACACCATAATGCAATGTCAAGAAGAAATGCAAAGCAACTTATTTCATGGGTAAAATGAAGCAAACATTTTATCTTGGAAGGCACAGCCATTTGAGATTTGGTTGCAATGATTATTATTTTGTGTCATCAGCACATTTTATACAAAGTATTTTAATTGAAACAGTACTGATTTATGCAAGTAATAAAATCATAGAATGCCTTGGTTGGAAGGGACCTTTAAAGGTCATTTAGTCCAACCTCCCTGCAATCTTAAACTAGATGAGGTTGCTCAGAGTCCCATCCAATCTGGCCTTGAATCTTTCCAGCGATGAGGCATCTACCACCTACCTGAGCAACCTATCTTAATGTTTCATGACTTTTATTATAAAAAATTTCTTCCTTATATCTAGCCAAAGTCTACTCTCTCCTAGTTTAAAATCGTTATCCCTTGTCTTACCACAACAAGCCCTCCTAACATGTTTTTCCTCATCTTTCTTGTAAGCCCATTTTAAGTACTGAAATTTAACACAAAGGAATTGATTTGTGAAAATGATTGCCCACAGAAGGGACTTGTATTGAGCACATCTTACTTTACAAAGCATTTCTAGATTTTCTTTGGGCACGTGCTTTTGTCACAAATCTTCTACAGTGCTTATGAGCTTCATCATCAGTTAACATTTCCTTTCTAAGCATATATTAATCAGATTATAAAGGACACTGGAAGGTAAGATGAACCACTTACAGTTCTCTTCCCAAACTAAGCTACTATTATTTTGCTGGAATTGCAGTTCACTCAGAGCAAGAGAGAGAACTAATTCAGCTTAACGAGAGGAAAGCATAATGTGACATATAATACAGTAAGTTAAATAGGTCAGTTAACAAGAGATTCCAGGTTACATTTTTCTGCAAAAGTTACACCTTTTATACTCAAGAAATGGAAGGTGGTGGTGGAGACACTTTGCAGGAGGAGCTATATATATTGGCTGCCATTCTTGTGGCAGTTTAACAGGGAAACTGAAAACTTCGTTATTTGCAGGCAACTCATGTAAAGACAGTGTCTTAACAAGTTACTCTGCCTTCTGTTCAATCATATTAACCTCTTTTCACAGACGGTTCACAGAGTTTCCTAACTCCTCTTTTTCTGTGTGTAGATTTTCTTGTTCTAAGATAGCACCTTTGGAGAAAAAATCATGTTTTTACATCAGCAAACATCTGTTGTTTTTCTTACCAAAATAGGATAGCTCATACCCTCTGACAGCAAAAACTAAAATAACTCCTTCAGTTCTCCAAGAGATTGTAATGCAAATAATAAGTTACTAAAAAGTAAAAGGCCAGTATCCATTTTAAATAACAGCTCTAACTAAAAAATATTTTAACCATGCCCTTCTTCCCTCTTTTTCTTCTACCAGCTTTTCCAGTGTTGGTTCAATAGCTCTTTGTTTTGGATATTTGTTTAAAAGATTGAATGTGCAGGTAAATACCAAGAAATTTCTAATTTTACATGTAGACTTCAGAGGCAAAGTGAGATTGGTAACATATATTTGCTTTTTAGTTTTAAAAGCTCAGATTTTAATTACATTTTTTCTATATTAATATACAGACTCATAATATATGATCACTTACACTGGATGTTTTAGTTTTATCATTAGAACAAAAGTTATAGAGTAGTATAGTCTTTGGAAAAGCTGCATAGTGCAAATTAAACGCCAGAATCTCCGGTAAATGGTACATCTTGGGATCCACAAACATGTTAAGAACTGTCTTTTTATTCCATCTGTTTAGTAGACCTTTAGATTCACACAACTGATAAGCAACTTGTCTCACATGCAACCACCTCTGCAGCGTTGGGTTTTTAAGCGTTTTATATGTTCCAAAAGCTTTCAGATATTTGTATATAGCTATAGTGCTTGTGCAATGTGAATGTGAAAGCTAAAAATTAAAATGTGGTAATATGAACACTAGTAAAGTTTTATTTCAAGATTCATTAGGAAGCCACTTAGTACATCCAGCTCTGGGTAATTAAAACGGGATAACTGTCCAAGCAAGGAATGAAAAAAAGAACCCCACATAATAAAGAAAAATTGAATTTTCTTCAATATTGATTTAATCATGAAAATAATTTAATGAAGGCTATTTCAGAATAAGAAGCAATTTCTTATTAATCCAGTTTTTGTACATATACCATAGCTATGTACTTTTGATTAAAAAAATGTGCTTTTCAATGATGACGACCACACTTACTGTTAGTTTGGAATAGCATTGCCTACCGTCGTATAAACTTGAATTTTTCTTTTTCCTTATAATCTTGAAAGTGCAACAAATCACAACCATGAGAAAAGTGACCTAGGAGCTAAGGGGTATGAGCGTAGGCACAGAGCTCAAAAAAAGAAGTTTTTCTGAAGAGAAGCTCACGTAACAGTAGTATAGCCTACACAGCACAGCATATATTTGAAAGATTAGGTTGCTTATTTTAAATACACTAAAATTTATGAGGGATTTCAAAGCACTGTGATGAAACTCTAATATCTGCACCTTGATCAGAACATTATTTTACTATTAATTTCCAAGATGTTTGTATAACATTTGTTCTTAAATCTTCTCCAAAATACATGTATTTATCATGCGCAATATGAGAAATTCATACAGAGAATACCTTCTGTAATCCAGAACTCTTACAGACCTTCAAATTTATAGTGCTGCATGCTTAATAGCAGCATAATTGGAGTCTGTGAAAGGTATTTCTTGACTAATCCATTCAGTACCAATAGCAGAGCCAAAGAGTTCTAGACATCTAGCCCTACAATACATCAGGTTTGGTTATTTTATTGATATTCCTTTCCATTGAGGGATTTTATTACCCATTTCTGCTATGAAGATGAACAAGAAACAGTTAATTTTTTCCCCCCTGTTTTAAGGCATATGTCAGGGAGCAGTGAAGGCAGGCTGCTTGGAAAGGACAGTGGGGCTGGAAGCCAAGAGACACAGCAGGGTGGGCAGGGCAAAGCTCTCTCTGACAAGGACACAGTCCCATCGCACCTGAACAAAAAAGCAGAGCAGGTCTGTGGCAGCAACCAGGGCCAGCTAATATATCAACGACTGCCAGATGAGGCTGTAATAACAGGGCAGATCTGAGGTCAAGCCAGAAAGATGGGTCAGCAAGGCAGGGCCTGAAAAGATGAGGTTAACCAGACACTGCCCCACAGATCAAGGCAATGCTGTAATAAATGAGGCAGGTCCGATTCGAGCTGCACCAAGTGTTCTCCCAGACCAGGCAGCAAAACCTCTGGGAGAGCAGGTTATGCACTCTGGCCCCCGACATAATACAACATTTCAAAAGTGCTTATTGAACTTTCCCATGCCTCATTTTTCCATCCCTCATGGTGGTTTTGCAGACACTTAAAGAGCCAATGCCAAACCTCTCACAAAAAGAGAGCTAAAACAACAGAAATAACAGTGATGGCCAATATCAATTGTTTGACTGACCTAACAGTCTTTGGAATAACTAGGATCACCAGTGTGGGGAACTACCCTTTTCTGTACTATTCCCATAGAAAATCACACTTTGGAAAAAGTGTGCACAGTCCCCTCACTGAGAATTACTATTGGGTTTGATGTGTCCACTGTATCTACAGCAATGATGGTAGAAAAAATGCCCTGTTTGAAAGGTGTTATTTGAAGTGCATGTGACTTGCAAATTCTCAGTAGGAATGACTTGCACAAGGATGAAATATGGGCATCTTCTTCAGAGAGGAAGGTCTTGGTGAAAGACACAAGTCCACAGCAACTTAGAACTCCAATGAGTATCCGGAGATCTCCTGGAAGTTGGAACGTGGTGCTTCAAGGTTCAATAAAAAACACTTCAACCCGTCTAACTTTATTTATTTACTGCCATGTCTAAATCAAAAGTATTTCCTATAAAAGATTTTCACATATTTCATTTGTTTCACTGTGAGTTATTTAAAACAAAACAAAAAAAAAGAGTAATTCCAAGATGGAGAGACCTCTACAACAAGAATTGGACAGAATCAATGTTCCACCTAAGTTTTATAACTGGTTTGACTGTGGAAATGAATGTTCAAGTCTCCCTGTATTGATTTGACATAAAATTAGTAACAGTTTCTCCATGGCAGCATTTATGAATGACAGATGCACCAGGAATACTGATTCTTTCTGCTTCCTCTTCTGAAGCAGCCATTTTTGGGAATGACTAGTGACCACTAAGATACACGAGCTACTGAACTCAGCAACAAAAATACACTGCTTTTCAATGTTTAAATAAGTGTGCTTGACATGGGAGGCCAATAGTGTCCAACTAAATGGAGCTGCTAACATTTCTCTTTTGAGATTAATTCCTACATGAAAAGTTTAGTATCTAGCTGAGACACCAAAAACTGGCAGCACATAAGCAAAAAAAAAGGAGAAAGTCAAAAAAGAAGAAAAGGAAATGAAGATGATAGAGGCGAAGAGAAGAGAAAGAGAAGAGAAAGAGAAAAAGAAAGGGAAAGGGAAAGGGAAAGGGAAAGGGAAAGGGAAAGGGAAAGAGAAAGGGAAAGAGAAAGGGAAAGAGAAAGGGAAAGGGAAAGGGAAAGAGAAAGAGAAAGAGAAAGAGAAAGAGAAAGAGAAAGAGAAAGAGAAAGAGAAAGAGAAAGAGAAAGAGAAAGAGAAAGAGAAGAGCCCCATCCACTAATAACTTTGATGAAGAGAGACCCAAATCTAGTATACTAACACACAAAAAAGTATCCATTCATTCTTATGCAGCTATCTGCTTTTGATCCATTTCATATTTATAAGTCATGAACCAGATTGTAAGGAATTCTCGCTGCTGTCAAATGCTTGTTTTCCTGTGTAACACAATGAACTTGTTTTCCAAGGAGTGAAAAAAGTGTGACACTTTTCCAACCTTATTTTTTTTATTTAGATAGCAAGCAAATTATCAGCTAGGAAATAAATCTTGGAACATCATCTTGAAGAGTTTTACCTAATATGAATGAGCAACTGGGCTTAGTTTTCCATAGATACACACAAAAAAGTAGCTTTGCATTTAGCTTCCTGAAGGTAAGTCCTGATACAAGAATATTTAGTACCAAAAAGTAACAATATTCAAATCAATTAATCTTTATTCGAGGTAAAATTAAACACACAGGAGGAGTGCTTATGCACATGTAAGTGATAGGAGCACTAAATATTTGCCATGATTTTTCAAAGACACCAAAGTTAATGTCACTAAAAGATGAAGCATTTATAAGCCCACTGTAGAAGTGTATTGAGAACAATTTTACAAAAATATCATAATGAAGTTTATGATTTAGAAAAATAGTTTTAGAAGCGTTCCACTGTGTATCTAACTACATATTAATCTTTACATTTAAAATTAGAAAAGAACTCCTTGAAACCTTTTTTGTTTTTTAACATTACTTAACATCACACAGAAGTGCTACTCCACGCAGAACCCAGTGCTCTGGAGGCTGGCGGGTTTTAAGATCCAGAGCAGCAATGTAATTCAGATCTGTTCGACTGCTTTTCTTGTAGACTGGACAGGAATACAGACGCGGATCTTTTGCAGCTGAAAAGACAGAAGAGACATTAAGAGCAATTAAACTAAGTTGAAAAAGTGGGGCCCTAAGGGACTGATCACAAGGAAAATGGAAAACAGAATCCAAGTTCGATAGTACACTGCTCTCTATTTGCTATTGCCAGCTGAAGGCCATATATGCTTTGAAATTTCTGTAGGTTTAAGATTTAACATGAGCACCTAGGAACTGATGCAAAACAAGATATGTAAATGGACACTCTAGAGTAATTAGTGTTCTTATTAGCTCAATCTGCCCACTGAACATTACTTCTTATCAATGTATTATGTCAAAATAAAATTGCCCTACTTCGAACAATCTGGTTTGAAATGCACTTAGTAATTGAGAGTACAAGTCACCAACTACTTCACTGCAGAATTAGAACAGTAGTCTAGTCAGGCTCAATACATCAGTGTTAATTATTTAGTATCTTGGCTGCTGATCACACCTTTATAACATATTAGCTATGCAAAATAGCGTATTAGCAAGCTTTGCTTTTAGAGGTAGAATGCATTTCAACAGATTTTTCCCATTTTATGTTCTGCATTGGATTGTTCTATTCTGTTTTACATCCCTATTCAACTGCATGTCCTATTCTATATGCAAAAACCCACCACATTAACACAAATTATATATTTTCAAAGCACTGCCCTTCAGCCCCATAAGTTTCCCTTCCATTACTACATTTCTTTTCTGCCTCAAAGACAAAATATCTCCGACCACCTCACTCCATCTCTTGCTTGCTTCCATGAGCTCAAAATCAGACTTGTCCATGGAAAAAAATACATTTATATAAATTAATATATATATATAATATATATATCTCTAACATGTTATCTATATATACACATATACACGTATATATGAATAAGTATAGATATATGTGTATGTATATATATATATATAAAATCCATGTATATCTTATATGTTGTGTACACATACTTATATGTTTTATACATATATATAAAAATTTCATTCATTTTTGGCATGTGTGAAAGAGATTATTTAGGTTTATGTAACAGAGGCTACAGAGATCACAAAGTTTATGCATAAGAAAGATTGTATTTTCAATCTAGGATACATATTGTTAATACGTACAGCTTACCCGTAAATGGGTTAAAAAATTCTTAACACCATTACGACCATGTGTAGAGACCTATCCAAATATTAGGAAAAGTGCTTACTATCAATAATGAAGCAAGTCTGAAAGCACATTTTCAACGGAAGACTGGGAAGTCTCCCCCATTGAAAGAGATTTGGTATGTATACAACAATTAGCAACAGCCTCATGAAATCCCTACAGCCCAAAAGATTTCCATGCAGTTAAATAAAAAGTTACATTGAATTCGATGGAAATAACATCCTTTACAATACCATTACTTACTGTTATTCTCAGCATATATCCTTACAACCGGCATCAGCTCAAAGAGCACCTTGGGCTTAGATTCTGTCAGTCTCATGTTTCTTCTGTCCCAGCCAGCTCCTTCCAAATACAGCCCATACACGTAGACACCTTCTGAAGGAGGGCTTGTGATATCATCCCTCATCCATTTAGTGACTTCATTGCACAGCACTACACTGTCAAGAGCCCATCCTTTGTTAGCTCTCGTTATTTCCTGCCCAAACCAGACAAAAGTTAGGAGGTTACATTTTCACATGAGCACAGAACCATTTTCCCCAGCAGTTATCAGAAATCTGTATGGTCGTAATATATCCTCTTCAGTACAAAAAAAAAAGAAAAACCAATTCTTTCTGATATCCATGTTCACAGAAGTCTGACTTCTCTCTAAGGAAGTGAAGGCATGGCACTAAGAGGAAGCTTTCAGTACTTTTTCCACTATATTTGCTTTTAATTTCTTTCTATTATATACAACATCCAAAGACCAAACCAAGTAACACAACCACTGAATGCCAATGGTAGCCAGTTTCTGTGAACATAAAAATTTCACAGATTTGATGAGATGAGAAAACATTACCTACATGTGGTAGGTGAAACATATTTTCTGGGGTTGCCTTCCTTTTCCTGCACCTCTACTCTTCAGTAACTGTATTCTTAATGAGTAAGAACACACTCAGCTCTAAAGCTATGTAAAGAGACTGCAAAAAACCCTGTTAGCTAATGCTAACACTCAGTTCTCAGTTGCCCAGTTCCTTACTATCCCATGCCATTAAATTATGGCAAACCAAAGTCTTATCCTGGTCTTGCAATGGCTTTCAAAGATCTTTTTTTGAAGTGATTGGAATTAATGCTTGCCCCATACCGCAGTTACTTAGATGATCTAAAAGAAAACAAGGTTTATAGTTCAGTGATCATTCTGGCTCTTCCTCTTTCTCATTTCTATTTGTTTTACCACACAGCAAAGCCCAGAAACTCACTTAGGTATTTACTTGGGATATTAAGTTTTTACACATCCACAGTCCGTTTTTATGGAACCAGAAAGGTCTATAGTTTCCAACTGTTTCGGATCCTGCTAGTATACCTTTTCCACAAGCTTGTATGCAAAAGATAGTCCCAATTTAGGACTGTTTGCTCAAAAGAATTATTTTTTACATAATGACAAGTCTATATGCCTGAAATTTTAGATTATACTACCCACACCTCAGAGTAACAGGGGACATTTTTCCTATACCACAAATCTTCATTCTCTTCTCCAAAAGTTTGGGCTTTTTTTCCTGAGGACCTGTTGTATTTTCATCCGAGTATTCTTTTCAAATTTTACACATTCCAGACATTTACTGCCTCCAGTAAATCCCTTTATGCTGATCAACACAGGCATTTACTGCTTGCTTTTAAAGTAAAAAAGTTGCTGAGCAATCAACACAATCACCAAGTCAACATACATACATTAGCAAATACATCCAAAATCATACTTATATGCATTAATAAAGGAAAGTCCTTCCCACTTTCAGAAGAAAGACTTAATCAGCTGCTGAAAAACAGAAGTGAAATGTAAGACTAATTCTGAATAGCTTTTCTGCCCATTCTCCAGTCAGGTAAGTACTGAACACAGAACAGAAGAGAAGGGGAAAAAAAAAAATAAAGTCATGGGCTTAATGACCATTCTCAGAGATATCTCAATGGAAACATGAGACTAGATATTTTTCTAGTCTACCTTAATAATATTGTGAGGTAGCCTCCACTTATTTGGGCTTTGGTAAACACAGGAAATATGTTCTAACACATTAGTGGTTGATATACTGAAAAAGTACGTGCGAAGGAAGAGCAGTTCACGCAGGAAATGTTAGACAGTCACATACCTTCCCATGTATATAAACTCATCCTTCATCAGACAATATATCTTATTTTTAAAAGCATGTCAAAAAATAAGCAGAATAAGACTTCAAACACAATTTACCTGTCTCACTGCAGTTAAAAATCCTTGAGGATTAAAAAACCCTGTCATCCAGAAACAGTTTGGTCGACTTTCAAAAATCCACTTGTAAAACTGGTGGTTTCTTTCTAGAAGCTCAGTAAACCAGAAACCAAGTGTACTGGAAGGCCAAGATGCCTAAAAACAGTAAACATGTTTTAAAATAGCATACTGCTGTCAAGGAAAGCTAACTCCACCCATAGTAATAAACAATATAACATCAGCAAAGCATATTTGGAGATCATCTATCATATCTTAACTTTAATCTGATGCTTCAACATTGTATCCCACTGAAACCTGAAGCAAATTCTTTCTCTGTTTAAATTCATGTCTACTATTCCATTTACACGTTTAATGCTCTCTGTGGTTAATTGTCCATTTTATGACATTTTTGCAAGTTTAGATATCTGTATAAACTAAGAAGAAAAATTGTATAAATGTTTTTTTCTAATTGAAAGGTTAATGTATCAAGATAACATGATTTCTGTAAAACTGTTCTGCATTTTTATTCTTCTGAATAAAACCTATGGAAAACTGAACTTGGACTATGTGGAGATATAGTTGTGTTCTCTAGTTGAGTATCTGTTTAAGTCTAGGTTTTGTATCATGAAAACACTTTGTCAGTAGAAATAAAACAAGCAAACAACAAAAAAAAACTTCTCCATTTTTCTTTCCACCAGTTGCGTTAACAGCTCTAATTGTCCCTGAAAACAATTTCTGTGGGGAGGGGCTGTGAGCTGGGATTGTTTAACCTGGAGAAGGGAAGGCTCAAAGAAGACAGTATGTTTATACCTCATATGTGGAGAACGGAAAAAGATGAAGCCTGATCCTTGTCAGCAATAGGAGAGAAGGCAATGGGAACAAGACAAAATGTCGGAAATTCTATTTAAACTTGAGGGGGCTTTTGTTTGTTTGGCTGGTGATTGGCTGCTTGGTTGGTTTTTACTGATCAAATAGGGGAATGCGTTGCACCTCTCTGATTCTGGAGACTCCTGGGGAACCTGCTTTAACTGACCCTGCTCTCAGGACTGTGATTAAACAAGACTGTCTCCATAGGTCCCTTCCAGCATCTACCATTCTGTAATTATGTGGCTATTAGTCAAACTCAAAGAACACTGATTTTGACCAAGGTGGACTGGCCACCTCTACTTAAACCAGAAAAGGAACACATATAAATTATATATGTTCAATAAATAGCACCAGTGTAGTCCACTAATGTGGGTGCTATTTTTTAAAATCCATCATCATGTTTTAAATTACTCTCCTCTCTCTAGCTTTTTTATCCTGCCAGTATGCAACAGGCTATTAAAATGGGAAATACCTGCATCTCTCACACTCATTTCAATTTTTATAAATGAAAGAAGGCTTGTTTCAACTATGTTTATTTTAGCACAAAATCTATTCCAGCAGTTGCACAGCTCTGGTTAACAATTCTGAAACATAGTTTGAAACAAAATGTTTAATATAAGTCTAGCAGTTTACTCTAGTCTCTTCAGAAATAAGTTTTTTCTTTCTTTCCAGAACAAGTGATGTACACCTACCTTTTTCCAGCTAGCAGGAATCCTTCCATCATACATGCAGTCTAAAGCATCCCTCAGGTTTTCACTCATAACTATTGTCCCATCAATGGCAAGTTTTAGATCAGTCAGAGTGCTTCTCACTAAAGAAATAACTCTCTGCATTTGTTCAATCTCCTGTCGCAAAAATATGTGCATAGGTTGAAAAGGTCCCATGTTCTTTAGTTTTTCTTTTACCTGTAGGTAGAAAACCAAAGATCCTTCAAAAGAAGTGAAAAAAACTTCAAGGAAGGTTCAAGGAATTCAGCTTCAATTCCAACAAACAGTTCAGAGGTTCTCTTTGCACAAACCAACCAAGAGTAACTGCCCCAGCTACTTTGCTTCAACATAGCAGCAATGCCTGGGAACTATCACAATACCAGGCAGTCTTGTATTCTCACCAAACTCACTGATACATTTTTAATCAAAAGTGTAAAATTAACAAATAAACAGCTGCATGAACATAACTAGAAACTTTATAGTGTCAAAAACCTCAGTTAAAAGTTGATGATCCTACCTCCCCCATAGTGCAAATGACAACTTAAACATTAACTGGTTTAATATTTTTGAAAAAGTTCTTACAAAAGCACTTCAGCATACATTTAATGACTTCGTTACAAACATTAATAGTTTGTCTGCACTTCTTTAAAATAGGAAGTATTGCCTATATGAATGAATTTGAATATGCTTTTAGAAAAGTGTGGGGGTTTTTTTAATCCATAAAAGGCAAGATGGAGTAAATGGTTTTGCCAGAATTTCATTAACTCACTTCAAATGGTACATAATCAGCAGGAAGTTTTTCCAGCATATCATCAGCCAGTCTGGCTACAGCTGCCTCTCGAGTTTCACCTCCTCCACCAGAGCTATCTTTAGGCTGAATACTGAGGATGGTGTCCAATACATCTTTGGAAACTTTACTTTGGTAGGTGATATCTGCATTGGGGTGCAAACCGAACACCTCTGGTGTGTCATAAGCAGGAAGGCTCTACATAGTAAAATACAAAAAGAGTACAACTGGAGATTTAGAAGCTAATCATTAAGGAAAAAAAACCACACACACACACAAAAAATCCCCAAACAAACAAATATTAAACCCAACACCCAACAAAACCAAATAGCAAACAGAAAAAAAACTTCAAATACTGTAAAGTAAGAAGCTAGATTTCTTCAAATAGTCTTAGGCCAAATAATTTGCTGTGGTCTATTTGTATTGCCACTGCCCAAATCACACCAAACAAATTTGATTTTAGCAACTATGAGCTATCTTAATAATAAACTTGTACTCTCATATATCTAGACCTTTTATTTCCAAGTGGTTGTACCCAATGTCTGGACTCCATTCTTTGCTCTCTTTAATAACTTTGTGCCTTTAGGTGTGTCCCACAAGCAAACCGCATGAAACAGAAAATATACACTGCTGTCATGAAGATGATAAGATTGATAACAATAATTAGTTGTCACTAATAGATATGCAGACTGCTAGAAATCAGTTTAAAAATCTGAGAGTAAAAGACCCAGGTCTTTTACTTAGGTAATCAGAAAAAAAGAAAAATTATAGGGAATCAGGAACTTATGAGAAACAAGTGGTTAGCCTTCATTTACCAACCTGTATGTACTGAAGGTATTGATCCACCATAGTACATTTGGGTATGCTGTATCCTTTGTAGAAGCTGAATTCCTGACTGAATGTATTTTCACTGAACCAAACCTTTACAAAGGTGTTCATGAGCCTTTTGTCAAAGTCGTCTGTCACACGACCACCATACTGGATCTCACCTATCATGTAACAAACAGTACTCCAGGAGATCCCCTAAAACCAAGCAGAAAGCACTGACTTTAGCTAATCCTCTTCTCATTTACTTAGATCTGCCTTAGAACAGCTGATGCACCATGTCTGTCACATTTGGAAGAAAGTTATTTTCATATTACCCTTTCTTTATTATAGTCTTGCATTCCCAGAACACCTGCAAGGATTTCTCAAAATATAATTCATTGACAACAAATTCAAGAGCACCTTGAAGATTGCAAGAAGGTTACAGATATATTTGAATCCTCCTTTCACTGAAAATGCAACTGCAAATTGCTCTGCCACAGACCTCTCTGTATGACAACTGACCACATGAAAGTGAGAAACACAGGAGAAATTCTTACAGAATTATTTAAAACCACTTTCAATTTCTTCATGCTGCAAAGATAGGTTGGAGGGGCCAAATCTTATTATTTTTACTCAAAATATATTTAAACAAAAGAGCATTTTAAATACAGTCATCGATTTTTAACTAATTGACTTAATTAGAATTGAAAAGAAGGTCTATACGTCTAAGGCTTATATTTCTATTTCTATTTCTATTTATATTTATGAGACAACTGGGAGGACTTTTTTTTTTAATGTACAGGTTAATACAGAAATTAAACATGCACTGGATTTGAGGTCTAATCTAAGTCTGCTGCTGTAGAGACATGTATACTTGAAATATGGAAAGTTCGTGGAAAAAACAATAAGTTAAAATCATTCTTGTAGTTCAGTTATTAGGAAGCATTTACATACATTCCACTACTAGAAAGATCCATCATCTTAATTCACCCTCCCCACAAAATCATTAATTACCTTCTTGGTATCCATGCGATTCAAGTGGTTTTGAACGAACTGCACAGTAGCATTGAAATCAGCTTGATTGAACTCATAGGGTACATTCCAACCCAGAGACCCAAACTTGCGCCTTTCTTGAACGCTGGAGTGTAGAAAGGCCACAGCATACAACAGTGGTTTCCACTGCACCATTTTACTGGCATCTAATAAATCCTGGCTGACACCTATTGATTGCAAATGGGCTTTATGAGAATCACAGTAATCGTCTTCTTCAAAACTACTTCAAATCAGTGCTAAAATATCACTCTAGAGGTGCTCAGTTGACTCTGCATCTCCCAAGGGTAAGTTATTGTCCCACAAAGTGCTCTGTGCTGGAGACAGTTTATAGCATGTTATTTAGTTGCTCAAATTAAAAGAGTAAACTTCAGGGGAAAATAACCACACAATTTACTAATAGCTGAAATCACATCAAGTTGCTTTCTGCACAGAATCCTTATCCTTTATTTTATGAAGTGTAAAGATCATTTAATAGCCAACAAAGATTAACATGTCATTTTTCCGCCAAAAGACAGAAGATTAAAAATTCAGTCACTTTGAACTGAGATACTAGAAGCCAACACATGAGAAAAGAAAAGGCATTTCCTGTTTCGCTGTCCAATTAGCTCTGGCATCAGAACTTCAGCAAATCTCATCTTCTTTTCAATTTTCAACACTAAGATGTGTCCTGGCATCACTGTGATCAGTTCCTCACACTAGCTTACACCTACTACCAGTTTAACATGACCACACAATAGTATCACAGTTCAAAATTTAGTTTTAAATCATTACAATTCTAGCACTCACCACTGTATGTTCTCTTTAGTCCTGCTCTGAGCCCTTGCGGTGGTTCATTGGTAAACTTAATTGACATTTGAAGAAGAGTGATGGGGAACTGTTTGTGAATGTCAGTTGTCATCCACAGTCGAAAGCTTTCATGAACAGTCTCTGTCTCTGTTACAGTGTCCATTAGCTCATCCAGAAAGTCAAGTCCAAGGTGGCAGTTTTGCAGAAGTGCCCAACCACCCTAGTTTAAAACAACAGAATATAAAATGTTACCAATGTTGTTCACTAACTGAAATCACTCCTTGAGGGGAGCTAAGCTGTGGGCTGTTTCTTCTGAAGGTAGTGTTAGCTTATTTGGTTTTTTCACTTGAACAAGCTGTCCTTACTTGTCTCGCCTGGTCTTTTCAAGTAGTCTCTACCTTTTCCATTTCAATCCGTTTAAAACATACCTTTTCACGACTACAGTGCTGATAGAAACTGATAAATTTTAACTTACATAAGGGAGCTCAGGAGTAGCTCCATAGAGCAAGCTTGCTAAACCTTGTTCCTCACAAGGGTCTCAGATTTGGAAAATAACCAAACAAACATACTTAATTAATCCATTGCTGTCAATCAATAGACGTCAAACTTTCTTATACGAATTACCATGTTTCATTATAGACATCTCATATACCTTTTCACTAAGAGAGCTCGTGAGACAGTGAGGGAAAGTAACTGCATTTCTCCTAACTAAATAAAAGATGCTCCTCTCCCATATTTTTGAATGAGTTTCTTCTCATTTGATCTGCTAATTAGTTCCTTATGAGAAGTTATCAAACAAGAATCTGAAGCAAAAGTCAGAGTAAAACAGGTAATAAAAAGAAGCTCATAACACAGGAGAGTAAGAAGCTCAATCTTTTCACATCAGCAGGCATAGCAGTAGTATCACCCAATGCACAAAGCATGCCAGATTGGAACATCTCACCTTTCTCATACAGATAGTTTTGTTCTTTAATTCCTCTTCCTGTAAAATGCCTGTGCTACCAGATTGTGCCTCCCAAGTCCAAATTCAGACTACAGCAATACAAAATATTTTGCTATACTACCTTGTATTGTATACCTTGTTTTTCTCAAGTTTATGTAACTATCAATAGCATATTTGGAATTAATTTTCTTCATTTAACAAAATACATCCATATTACTAAAATTAAAAAACAGAAAAAATAATCTGAAATGCTGACAGAAGAATATTTACTGGTGATGTAACCAAAAAAAAATCAATTCAGCTATGTTCATCAGTCAGCAATCTACTATAAAAACTCCATTTTATATGGAAAGCACTCCATTTTCAACGAAAAACATCTGCACAGTATCAAAAAGCTTGTTATGGAAAATCAAAGGACTGTGGAAAGACAGTTCTCTTGCTTAGGACACTTACATAAATAAATGTAGGGGTTTGCATCAGCATTAACAACTCACCAAACAACATTATCTCATGACAAGACTTTTATTTCTAAGTGTTTAATACAGAGAGAGAAACATTCAGATTTTTGTCGCTTACATGAGCCATTGTCTGCTGTAGAAGTTTACGAGCATGTATTCCTTGCCCCTGGCCCATGGAAACACAACACGTTTCTGTCTTCAGTCTTTTTCCCAAAGCAATAATTGAGTCCGTAGGATCAGAGCCCATGGAAAGAAAGCATATGAGGGGAGTACGTGGATCCGACTCTTCCCATGTTTTCTCCAAGTCCAAGATGACTCCTTCTGCATATCTCTCCCCCATAGTCTCAGTGATATATTTTCTTGCCTATATTAAAAAAGGGTAAATTTAACTTGTGACCTAACCATTTAACACAGTTTTCTTTCCAGTGCAATAAGTCAACTGACTGTGCAATATGACAACCAATAAGTCAACTGAAGACCAAAGGCTGCTAAAACTGTATATCGAAAATATAAATACATAACAAGTTTATTTTTACATGTCAACACATCATACTGTCTTTGAAGGTGCTACTTTTTATAGCCTTATAAGACCAGTTAAATTTTTTAAAATAATTATTATATTACATGTATCTGTATGTATCGTTATATATAATAACTATAATTAAAGTATAATAAAAATAATAACCTCTATAAAACTTTAGAAAAGTTTTAATGATTTAAAGATGCTATCTCCATTAGATAGTGTAACTCCTAGCCTTAAAATCTAGAAAAATAGGAGGAAAGGATTAAAGATAGGCTTCAAACCTCTTAGGCCCTTCCCACCTTCACGGTTAAACAAGCAAAGAATTAACAGCAGTAATGATTAAAATAACTACTACTAAGTACAAGATCCAGAGGAACAGGTGACAACTATCTCTTATACCTTCCTTATTTATCTTTAAACATTTTAGATTATTGTTCTTTTTCACAAAGAAATAGAAAAGGCTCTTTCAAATAGTCTGAGATGATCTTGTACTCTTTCCCATCACACGGCTTTTGTCTTAGATAAATCTTCCCCTTAACACCTCTGTGTTTCTTCTCAGAGACAAAAGACATTCAGTGTTAAATACTTGATAAACTATGAGTTTTCATATAACCACTGAAAGATGAAAGTTTACCTTGCCCCATTAACAGCAGGGAGGAATTGATCTTGTGTGATCTGTTTCAGACACATAGCAGACCTCATAGAGATATTCTTTATACAGTACTGCTTAACCTATCGACTGCAGCTACACCAATAATTGCTGAGATTTTCTCTGAATCCAATCACGATGTCTAAAGAGGTGCGTCAATAACATAAATACCACACTTTAAGTGATGCATTTCAATCTCAGTAAACTGTCATTAATTGCTCTAAATTGTCAGCAATTTTATAATTTTTTGTTCTTTTGCACTGGAGAAGAACATAAAGTTTAAAAGTAGACTCCTAAAAGTTACTTTTTCTTTAAAAAGGGTCTATTTAATAAACTTCAATTTTCTACATTTTTTAATAAATGGCTTTAAATTGAGAGCTTTGAGCAGACTTTAATAAAGATTTTTCTAAAGTGGGTCTAATTCTTCCATGCAAGAAATAGTTCCTCAATTAAATAATTTTCAGTCTTCTCGCAACCAATCGAGTTCATTAAAATATTTTACTTCAGCCTAACATGGGGACACTTCTAATCAGTAATCACCAGTAATCCACCACAGTGCAATTATTAGATAATATTTGTTCAAGATATTGGAACAATTTTGTTATCACTGCCTTTGTAACAAATACATAAATGGTCTGAAAAGAATTTCAGAAAATACAGCATAATGATCCATTACAAAAAGGTGTTGAGTGTTGCATAAGATAGTACTAACCTGGAATCTGGAAACTATTTTTCTAGTGATACCTAAATAGACCATGTAGGCTATATAAATATACCTGAGCTATGGTCCTGTCGGGACACCAAGATCTGATAAGAAGAAGATGTCTGAAGCAGTCCAGAGATTGACCATAGCCACCAGGAGCCAATTCTTCTTCAGGATTCTTACTATCAAACCAGATTTTCCATTGTTTCTCTTCTCTGGAAATCTGCAATTATACCATCAAAGAAGCAAATACCACCAAACAGACAAGTCATATTTGCACTGCCACTAGGCTGCAAACTTTAATGAGAGTCAGAGATGTAATCCAGGTATTTGTTTAGCAATATTAGTCCACAGATTTAATAATGCTATTAAAAATGATAGGATAAAATTTCAGATTTTAAGTATGCTATTGTAGAATGCAACACCCTTGAGTATTCATATTCTGAAAACAGGAGCTACTAGTCAGTATTTTCTATTATGATATAATAGCATAGCTATTATATCATAATAGAAAATATAATGGATATGTGAATAGGTAGGCACAGACACAGCTTTGAGAACAGCAAGTACATAACTGCTCCCCACATGAATGTACAGAAAAGTTTTCTTTACCTATACCAAAAGCTATTTACCATTAGCTGGAATACACACAGTGTCTGATAAGACTATCCATACAAGTATTGAATTTACGGAACACCCTTTCCCTAACTTTTACTCCATGTAACCAGAGAAATATTGGAACAAGCATCACAAAACATAGTGTAAGAAAGCACAGCAGGGATGCAAGAAAATCTAACAACCAGCATAAGATTAAAGTTGCAATGTGTGAATTAGATAATGGCAAATTGAATTTGAAAATATTATTAAGCGTGAACACTCTTATTTTCCCAGGGCAGAGGTTGAGTCTTTATATCAACATAGGTTGCTAAGCAGTCAGGGCCACAACTGTGGCTATCTGCTGTCAGTTTTTTTTCTCTTCCATAAAATAAACCAATTCCCACCACATGGTTTGATTGCTATCAGTTACTTGTTAAACAAGAGATCAGTTTTAAAACACTCTTACGTACTTGATCAAGAATATCTGAAAACTGTTTAAGCTTACTGAGCTCCACCAAGTTCAACCAAGTCATATCCAGAATCCATTTAGCAGGCTTAGGGGGACAAGCTTTAAGGTCTAGGGAAGCACCACCTAGGGAAGCAAGATATTGAAATTAGTTAAAATTAAAACTGTTGGAGGACAGAGAAAAAGAAACAAAATAAAAGAGAAAAAATATACAAGAATCCAGTTTTTAAATCATGATGTTACAAGAGTTTTCTACCTTACAAAACCATGCCATATTTGATTAAGCTGAGTTTGCAATTTGCTTAGCTTATATTATTTTTTTATATTATTTTTTTATGTTATGTTACCTTAAAGAGAAGTCTTAACCAACTTATATTTTGAGGCCTTTCCGGTTTTTTGTGCAATGTGCCTGGAAATAAATGGTTTTTCTGGAAAAGATATTCTGAAGATTCAACACGGAAGAATTCACACATATAATCCGTAAATAAATGCTGCCTGGAAAATTAAGTCTCTTGAAAATGTAATACAAAATGGATCCAAACTTTCAAGTGAACTCAGTGCTTGTATGCAGTCAAGACCAAAGCCATGACCTTGTCACATGCAGCTGACACTCTGATGTTCTTTTAAACTGTTAGCATCATTTTCTGTTCCTGTTTGCTGCAGTCACTCATATGTTTAGTACTATAATAATTTTTCTAAGTTAAACACATACCTGATGGGATTTGAGCAGCAGACATATAGGACACTTAACAATATTCCTTTTAAATTCTCACGATTCCAAAGATATATTCCTCAATATTCAGTGTGCTGCTATAAATTAGAACTACCATATAGTGCTGTCTGTCACCAGATCAGAATGATAAGCACGCATTCTTACAATTGACTGGTTTCTCATGTGCAAAAGGAAGGAGCATGCTGGCTAGGAGGTACAACTACATAAATTTTCTATAATAATAACATGCTCTGCTTAAAATTTATTCATAGTTCCAACCTTTAATAAGTGTCAGAAATTCTTCGTGCTTCACTCTGTTTCTTTGTATATCAATCTTCAAAGTAAGCAGTAATGTGAAAAGAAATTTGTGCTCCTCATAGAGCCCTCGGGCAGTATATTTGAATACTTCATATGTCATATGTTCAATAATATTGGTAACCCTCTTGCTGGTTATAGGGCTCTTGGTAGACCTGTTAGAAGAAAGGTCTACAGTTGAATGTTGATTTGCTTAGGCTTTATAAAAGGGAATACCATGCAAATAGACAAAAATACATAGTTCATTATTTTCAAAACATGAAAAATAATAGATCACAAACACAGAATACCAGACAGCAAGCTACCAACAACTTCCAGATTGAAGGAAAAACAACAACAAAAAAATCCTTTCTAATCAAGTCTTTTTGCCCAGCCTAAAATCAAAGCAGTATAATGGTTATTAAGTATATAATGGCAAATTTTGAAGGGCTGTAAGTACATTAAGAGGTTCTTTGCCTTGGTAACTGACAATGCTTTATGGGTATTTCAGACAACAATTCCTGATCAAGACTGTAAGAAGCAATATTCTTCTTTCTGATATAAGTTTACAATAAATCTTTACTGTAGCTCAAGCACCTCCAGTACTGGGTAAATACAAATGATACTTATTGTTATCTAAATTACCTGGCTAGGGAGCGGTCAAAAAGCCCCAAAAACTGCCGAAGAGATGTCTGATACATGACATTGACCATGCTCATCTCAGTGATAAGGAAGTACAAGATGCTACCTCGAGTTGCAACTGAAGAACAGGAAAGAAAAATTTGTTCAAAGTGGAAATGCAGAGCAGAAAACTTTAACTCTCCAAAACACGTACAGTGAGTTTAACAATAACGATAACTGAAGATCCTTAGGTTTCTCTATTCTTTACTGCCAGAAAAATAATAGTCATTCATTTAATCCTCATTTATACATCAGGGAAAAAAACCTTTTCTGTAATTAATGCAAACTATATACAGCCCAGTTTTCAAATACGAGCATATCTGGGGAGCAGCTCGATAGTACACTGCAATTTTGAGATCATCAGTAGAACATATAAAAATTATGGCTGTTTGAAATATGGTTTAAGTATCCAAACAAATTTCTTTTTACAGACTTTTACAAGAGTCATATAAAAGTCAAATGAACTATATTGATTTAACTTACCCAGCACTGATTTAACTCCTTTTCAGTAGTCATTCAGTTTTAAATGCAAAGGTTTTACAATATCTGCAGTGTTTCTGGTACACTAACTGTACCATCTTACACATTTCCTAGAATGCAGGCAATCACAGGGAGCTTTTTTTCCCCGTTTTTTTTCACATTATTATCTGTCAGTTAAAAGTCAAAATTCTCATGAAATGTGCTGACTATAATAACCTAAGGATAAATGTTGAAGCGTTCATCAGAACAGATACAAGGCATATTTAATGTTATATAAGCACTGTAAAAGAATGTCAACACGTTGAACTCAAACATATACTTACCTAAACACCCTAATGACCCATACGCATGTTTATAGAGCAATGGGAAGTCTACAAAGAGAACAATTTACTCAATTTTATAAATTCCATATGAGGCATAACATTGATTATTTTCTCCATTATAGCTCAATACGACATCTCCCAGATACATTTTACTTACAGGAAAACACAGGTCTCTCCACTAATATTGGTCTTCCTGATCTCATCCTACAATTTTTCCTACTCTAAGTATTGACAATTTAAACATATGATCTAGCTACTTGTCTTCCATCACTACTTTCACTCACCAGGTCTGTACTCTTCGCGGGCTGAATTGATCTGTACTTCGGTTTCAGCAGAAGTTTGCAGTTTCTGTGTTACTTCTTCAGCAGTCTTCTTAGTGTTACTCAATACAATTAGTAGACTCTCATCATCTGCCAGAGAACTCTTAGTGCTCGTAAGTCGAAACAAAAGGTTATCTTCTAGGTCCTTAATCCTCCTTTTGTTCATGGTCACATCTTCAATAAGATCAGTTCTTTCTTTCTCTAATTCCTGTTGGATTACATGGTAATATTTGGGAAACAGAAGAGCAACCAAAAATAAAAATAAAATACTTAGCTTAAAAAATATTGATCCTACTAAAACAGTGTAGGTCAAGACTAGCTGCATTAATTTGGGGAAAGAATTCCAGTGGTATTTCTGACACAAGATCTATTGCCAGGTTCTGAACCTGCTGCGTAAGTAGGCATTAACAAATCATTTCTACAAATATTATGAAAGATGCTCACATCATGCCCTAAAAGAAGTTCACAATAGTAATTGTTTTTCTTCTCTTTCTGTTTCAGAAAAGACAAATGCAAACACCATTCCAGGCATAGGATTTTATTTCCTTCCATGTAAACTCATCCTCATTTATGCCTTGTTTTACAATCACCATATTGAAAATTTAGTCACAACGGCCATCCTTAGTCATCAAATCAAGCACCAAGTATTTCAAGAAGTGCCAATATTTCTCTGTCAAACAGGGATCATTTCAGTCTCTCACTAAAATGCTTCATTGATAAAGAAAGTATGTAGAACTTGAGTTACTTCACTGTAAGTATTTATTTTATACTTTCAGTAATACAGTCTGGGTGGTTTATGTCCCTAGTTTCTTTTCCAGTGCCCAAATATAGAAGATGGATAACTGTTAATCAAGAGTTTTACATTAAAAAAACAACTATTTGAAATATCTATAAAAATATTTTTCAGCGGTAATAGTCTTTTCAGTTCATTCTTAAAATTTAACTTTAAAAACTTAATATCAATTAGTCCCTCAGAGATAAAAATCCTCTACTGAAATATTACAAAATGTTTCAATACGGTGAAGTAAAAAAAAGAAAAGACAGAGGATGGGTTAAGAGTTTTTCATAAGATAAGGTGAATATGAATCTTATGAATGAACAGTCAGTGAGCCAGTTGGTAGAAATATTTTCTGTGTCTGGAGAAGAGCTTCATAAAGTTTACAAAGGTCAAGTGAATAATTTTAACAATGTCTGTCCAAACTTGGAAGTTCCTTGTTCACTCCATCATTGCCAAGTCCATTCCCACGTTGCTTACTGGCTGCTAATATTCCAAAGAAACACGGACAATACTAAGAAATACTTGACCTCTCACATAGCACTAGAGACATAATGGACCTGAGCCCTTAGGAAGGCTTAAGGAAAGGTTTTACTCCCCCATTTGAGTACTCTCGATTTATTAAGTGTTGAAAAACTGTTGCAAATTTTTGAAATTGTTTTGGTTTTTTCCCACATTCTAAACTTCTGGTTTTCTCAATATACATTCTCCTCCTACATTCCTATTTCAAGAATTTATTTGTTTTAAAGAATGCCCTTTTACCTTAAAAAGAAATTCAAGAAAAATCATCTTATTATTACCAGATTTAGAGTTTTTTCTTGGTATATTGAAACATCATAATCATCATCATGAGGCAGAAAATATTTAGTGAGACAACCATTATAGAATAATGCAAATGCAACATAACTTAGAAGATGTGCTTATTTATTCAAAAGATTCTGACAAAAACTGATTAAAATAGACAAGAAAACTATGTTTATCTGCATGTCAATCAACTGATTCTTCATGGAAATAAAGAAAAACAGGTAACGGTTTCATGAAGCATTTTTTTTCATGCAACTTTGATGAAGTAGAAACATTTTCTTAAAAGAACAGCATTAGAAGAAAGCTGTCACCCAATTCAATATAATAATTAACACACTGAGCCAAATTAAACTCCATCTTTTGCTGAGTTCAATTTAAAAAGTTAAACATACTTTAGAATTCAATGCTTTATAAAAACAGAAAGCCATTCTTCTCACAAGAAGAGGCTGAGAAACAGGTTGGAAACAGTTACCAAACTAAAGTGAAGTAACCTTAGATGAAAACCTTAGTGAAAAAAAATCCATCTATTAAGCTCTTAAAACACTTTTTGCAGATCAGAAAGTTTAAACAGTTGAAAGCTTTGTTCATATTTTCAAAAATTTCCAGTCATAACGCCAAGGATGCAGAAAAAATAAGCCAAGTCACCATGCACATAAATTCAAGGAACTTGCACCAAAGAGGCTATTTCAAATCCAGTTTTATGAAATTCCTTTCACAAGCAGATGACATTTTACAGACTATATCAAAGAATGCTATTTCTTGTTAATATTCATAAAATATGAAAGCTGCTACATAGCTTATATCATTCTGTCACAAAATGATTCACAAGTACAAGAATTTGCATCAACTGTTCCTTACAAAATTTGAGCCCTTTTCCAGGAAAAATCTTGATATATGAATGTGAAAATTCGAAAAGCAATAAAGAATTCTGGTGTATTATAACTCCACTAGTAACCTAACTTATCTATGACACTAAATAAACAAGTTTTTTGTCAAATTTCATAATAGCCAATGTATCAAAATAATGATATCATTAAAATATCATAAGTTATACTATATTCAGACATATATCAAATCTCTCGGATCCTATTACTCCAAGAAATATAGCAGAATCAAATTTATACAGATATACCAGCTGCCTGTTGACCTTATGCTTCTTTTGTATCTCGGAATTGGTTTAACATTCTGGTGGAAAATACGAAATCAGTATCAGCATTCCTACCAGTAAAAAATTAATTCTGTGATATGTATGTGACAAAGATTCTATTAATGGGCATACCAGACAACAGAAAGTCAGACTTTGCAGAAACGTTAAATGACATGCTGTAAACACTCATTTTCCTTGTTGCAGGTCTAAACCTCATTCATTCTAAGGCCAGAACCATATAAGAGATGGTAGAATGGGAAGAAGGATAGAAATGTGCATAAAAATCTTGAAGAGCACTGATTTCAAATAAATAATCTCTTCTCTTTTTGGGACAGAAGCTCCACACGTACATTGTAACACTGGATATCACCAAGCAGTCATACTGCTCAAATCATTTGGCAAACTGTCTCGCAGTAAAATAATTCCACCACCCTCCTGCCAAAGGCTACAGAAGGTAGTAAGAATCCAGACACTTAAAAGGGAAATCCCCAAATTCCCAGAGATGTATCATTATACATCATAAGTATTTGGATGGTGGGATATGCTCAAACTGATTCCTCAGGAAACCTTGAACAATGAGGTGTACAAACACAGGCCAAGAAAACTGCAACATGGTAAGTATATTCTATAGAAGTTACCCTGCCTGTCAAGGGGTCCACTTGTCATTTATCTAGGGGAAATATCCCCAGGTGGTTTCAAACAAAACCGTAGTGGGTATAACACTCTGAGAAGCTGGTACAGAGAGCACCTTATGTCCACTTATTAGACATTCCAACTTAGTGACGAAGAGGCCATTGAACAATAGAAAAATTTTAATTTGGAAGGCACCTACAGAAATTAACTAGTTCAACCCCTGCTAAGATCTAAATAGCTCAGTTGCTCAGGGCAATGTCCAGGTGAATCTTGTATCCTTCCAAGAACTGAAATCCCGCAAAATCCTTGGGTAATCTGCTCCTGGGTTTGACTACTCTCGATGTAATTATTTTTCCTAATATCTAATCAGAATTCCTCACGTTCCAACTTGAGTCTGTTACTTCTCCCTCTATTTCTTTGCTCCTCTGAGAAAAGTCAAGCCCCTCCCTTTTCTGTGTCCTCCAAGCAAGCACACAGCAACAGCAATGACTGGAGGAATTTGATAAATCGACTGTCTCCTGGAGGAAGGTACTGTATTTCAAGGCCCAAGAAGTGACGTTTGGCATAAGGCTTTGTGAATATACACATCGCAGCGTGTTTTAGATAGACAGTGATAATTTCATTATGTAGTGGGTTGACAAGCTGTCAGTAGTTGAAGAGAAGCTGATAAGCAATGAAGCTGTCTGATAAAAGACAGACCTTAACAGATTGAGCGTGATTTCTCTCACAAGACCCATGCACTGCTTGGGAATGAAGTTTAACTACTCGATGTGAACAAGATGACTGAGGCTATTAACAAGAAAAATTTTACATTGGCAGGGCACAGGGTAGTGTTGGAAGGACAGGAGAACCTCAACAGGTGCCACAATAAAGAAACAAAGATATTCCTGTCATTCCTCTCCAGTGAAGGTAAATTGGAACTATTGCCAAAATCTTAGTAAATACACAGTCATAGCTGCATAGCGTCTCTTACTACATCAACATTGCCTGACCTTATAGTTACAGGGATTAGCTGTTCCATAGTTTAAATGATACCAATCAGCCTCCCTCCAGAACTGCAGGCGGCACGTTGACTGGGACTGGCATCCTGAACCTGGACTTCCTCAACTAATATATCTGCAATGTCAAAATAAGTGGGTAGCCCATTTTCCTTTGGAGCAAGGAAGTAATGAAGTCTGAATTCTTTGCACTTGGTTATGTTGTCATGAGCTCCAGAGTGTGTAGACAGAGGAGCATCAGTTTTGATTTCAGGCCCTTTTGCTTTTCACAGGCCATTCTCATGAGGTTATAACTCATTGAGGCAGGAAAAATAAGGTGAACACAGTACGGTTTCAACAATAGAGAGACAGAGACACTTCCACATGAATGAGTCAATTGCTTCTGTGCCACTTTTTAAACCATTACAAATAGATTATATTAAGAATAATCACAATAGGGAGACCCGGAAAGTTACCTTGCAATATGGGAATAGAGAGTAATAAATTAAAATTAAAGTAAAACATTCTACAGGTAAATATAAGAAGTACAGCCAGGAAAATAGATACAATCAATTCTTTTACCTGTTTCTCTGTGAGAATGACTCTGCCTAAGAGTTGATTTTCAAGACCTTTCATGGTTACAGTAAAGTCAATGATGGAAGTTTGAGCACTAATTTCAGGAGAGTAACACGGATTTGACAGTTTTGTAGTAATGTAAAGTCTGAAGCCATTCATAACATCTACTTCCTTATCACCAACTTTCACCTTAAGAAAAATATTAAAAAGAAGTCTTGAAATATCAAGAGCCATAAGCACTTTTTCAGATATTGTATATAGGAAAAAAGGTTACATTTTTCTGCTTAAAGGTGTAAAAAATAAAGTTTTAAATCATACATCTGATGCAAAGAATTTGTTGAGAATAGTAAAGGACCACTTTAAATGGCCAATTCACAAAGTATTTCAACT
Organism: Melanocharis versteri; assembly: GCA_013397845.1. NCBI lineage: Eukaryota > Metazoa > Chordata > Aves > Passeriformes > Melanocharitidae > Melanocharis > Melanocharis versteri. The sequence goes on from VZTG01009488.1 coordinate 516,846, forward strand.
TCTAAAAATTTTCATAAGCAAAGGAATAAGGAACTCTATATATTAACTATATTAACCATTTGTGAGCTTAAACACTACTTTTTTTTCTTGTATTAGGATTAATCAAGTCTAAATGAGTTTAATTTTTTATAGTCCTATATTTATTAGGAGTTATTTTGCAAAGGAGAGGGTGTGGGGAGGGGAGGAGAGGAAAAGGGAATTTCCACGTTTGCTCATTTGTTTTATTTTTACCTTGTTGACTGAACCTGTTTTAATGATGTTTCTTTCCAAAACATTATCAAGTGCTGGGTCAAGCTCTTCTCCAACATCTTCTACTAAAAGAGGTCTTCCCAGAGAAAGGCTGTCTTCTAAGTGGTTTCTAAAATACTTGTGATTCAAAGACGTGATCTAAAAATATAGATGCAATATCTTATGCCCATTTACCAAGCTTTTTATTAGTTTTATATTCCTAAATTATTTCATTTTCTTTAAAGTACTGCCAAAAACAATGATCCTGTGAGTAGACTAGTATTAAGGCCAAGATTGTGACCACAAGAAAACGTAATATCAGCATACCCCACTGCCAGATCTCATGGAACACAAAGTTCTATTTTTCAGCTGCAAAGGTAGAAGAAAAGCAGAACTGAGCACTTGCAGTTCTGATATCCTATGAGTGCAACTACCCAAGAATTTCACAGGAAAAATTCACAGGAACCTTCTAGCACCTTCAATTTTATCTTGGATAACATCTCCAAGTCAAACTGCAGTAGGGTCAATTCCAAGATAAGTACTCTTCTGGGGTTTTTTTCACCCTTGAAAATTAGAGGTTTACATATAACAGGACCTTAAATAGTCTTTGATTTAAAAAGTAGTCCCCAGTACAGGTGTGACTTTCAACATGTTCAAAAAGCACATTCATCTTAAACTTTAACAAAGCTGTAAACAAACTAATAATCATTTTTAACATAACTAAGCAACCATTAAAGGTTTCCACACCTAGATAACAATCAGCATGAAAGTGGTACTAATATTCTCAGAGCCACTCTATTATCACACCTCAAACTACTTTTTATGGCTTTCAGGGATTTTTTTTTTTAAGTTGGTTTATTGGTGTAATCATAATTTTAGCCAGTAAGGACTTTCTTCCTCATATTTTCTTGTTTGAATTGAATTTGTGTATCTTGCCTCAGACTGCACACTGTAGCAATACGTCTTCCCTGTATATTCGCAGAGAACTTAGCACCTGACATCCATACTCAGACAACAGAAATTAACAATAATTTCTGATTAAAAGATGAAAAAATATCTTGCTGTGAATCTTCACTTATAAACACTTACATGAAATTGTATTAATCAACTAGTTGGTGTTTTTTTCTAACACTTATATTATTCTGAAAACATGTTTATTATCAGACATTGCCCATCCAGCCTATTTTCCAAATTTTATGTTTCATTAAAATAAATTATTTAAACAAATGGAGTAACTGGTGCTAAAGGATACACTTCCACATCTAGCCAAATCTAAAATCTACTAAATTATATCTGAGATATTCTTTATATTCAAACCAGACTTTTTTTTATAAATGGCATTCCCTAAGCATTATGTGAATCACTGAATTGTAAAGCTTTGTACGCTAAGAGTTTTTAGAGATTATGAAAGCACAAGCATTTCTATTACCTGAAGGTCATTTCTGCCTTCCTTATTTTTAATCCAAATTTTACCCTGTGCTTGTGGATCAATTAATAAAGGATAACGAGATGCTTTAGTGACGATGATTCCATTCTGTATGGATAAGTCGTCATTTGGCAATCCTTGCAAGTTCCATTCACTGATAGTTGGAGCATCAGTCAACATTTCTATGACGTCCAAGTTGTTACAAAAAGGAATTTTTCGGCTTTTCATTTCCTTTTGCCAGTCATTTAACAGCAGACTGCGGAACTCTTGGTTAAAGGGACCAGAATAGGACAGAAAAGCTGTAGCCAAGAGTACATCACCTCAAAGAGAAAAAGGAGGAAAGAAAAAAACCAAAACAAACCAAAGCGTTACAACTTTGCCAATTATATTAATGAAAAAGCTGTTTCCTTCACTAGTTGCTACATGTTTTGGCTGGACACTGAAGACTACACTTTGATCCATAAAGAAGGCAAATCAACCTTTTTTCCAAGGCTCATTGCATGGCATGATAATGGTACATTTCAGTAGAGGCCACATTTACTTTATTCTGACAATGCAATTGTAGGAATCAAGAGCTCAGCATGTGGCAGCTCGCTAAGATCAACTCAACACACATGTAACACTATTCCAAATGCCAGATCCCACACAAGCAGGACATGGCAGAATGAGCTTACTCATAAACTTTCAATTCCATCATTTCCTTGCAAAACCATGAGAACAGGCTTAAACAACATTTGGGGAGGAGGAGGGGGAGAAAAACCCCTAATAAGTACTAATTCAATAAAATTACTGTAAATCAATTACAATTATGAGTATTAGTAATAAAAACTGTCACAGACATCATTATGGAGATATTAAGTGTGATAACTTTTAATCTTCTGTTCAGTTTCAAAATTTTCCCACTAAATTTCACGATACCATAGTTTAAGGGAGTTTTATGCCTCTGAAATAAAAATGCAAGATTTAAACTGGAGAAGATATCATACTTTTATACTGAGCCCTAATACTTTTTGGACATTTTCATGTTATCCACGAAATAAATAGGATGAATCTGTGGGACAGGTATCCCGCATTTTTAATAAGTTAGTACACATATATATATTATACCAGCAAATAAAATACATCCTAGTTACTATAATACAACCTATACAACAACATCTGCTTTTTGCAGCCTTTCAAGGTAAAAGTCAGAGAAGGAACTTCAGCCCACAGTAAATGACAAGATAAATTTCATTTATTGATCTAACTAATGAACTAATTATTTATTACAAAGTACTTTAGTTTACAAGTGCAAATTTAAAAAATAATAATGACCTTCTAAGAAGCAAATTTTTATGAACATTAGTAACTGCAGTTAAAAATATTGATTTCTACATATAAATGTTAGTGCCTGAGTATCAGTCTTCCTCTCTTCTATATATATTCTCAGTTATACACATAATATCGGCACTTGCTAACATATCACTCTCTTTGGACTACATAACAAAACCAACAAACTAATGCCTACAAACATCAGTCAATTTAAAACTTTAGTGTCCCAAATATGTCCCACCACATTCACAACATCCATTAGCTTTTCTTTTTTATTATGAACTTAATATTTATTTTTCACCTAACAGTGCTTTAGCAAGGGAATTAAAACAATTACCCTCATTTTTGAGACAGGGATCTATCGAAGATACAGAGGAAAAGTTTGACATAGCAAATGTTTTCAGTTTCACTACCCATTACAACTCAAGCAACTTGCTTCCAAGTTCAAAGGAGTGGATAAAAACTTACCAACTAGCCTCTTGGTTTGCATGGCAAATTCTTTGCTCTGTTCTGTCCACCTCTCTTTTTCACCTGCTAAACCACTTATAAGACTTGAGGCAGTTTGCATTTTATGTCGGCAACGCTCAGCATCTTCCAGCAGAGTCTAGAGAAAACCATATATACCAAGAGAAATTGTTTACAGTCATATGTCTGATAGGCCAGAAAAATCCCTACATCTCATTAAACCAGTAAATAAACAACATCTTAGAAATATGTTCTCAAACATGTCTATCACCACGCAGAGGAGGGAATGTGAGATGGAAAAAATATATCAGGACAAACTATCAACATCTGTCAGAAACATGATTCAATATTTCTTTTTCACATTTCTTTTTAACTTTTATTTTGGTGCAGTTGTTGAATAGTATGTAAAATTACTGATACTTAATAATTCTGGGGAATTCTACCTAGAATTTCAAATGCACTGTACATTTCAAATGCAACACACATAGCATACATGAAACTTGAAGTTACAGTAGTAGGCACTAAATGAAGAATACAAATAGAATAGTTTTTGAGGGGGTGGGAGATAAGAGGGAAGAGTATCAGAGGCAAAGGAGAGAGTGGAGTGGAAACCAAAGAGGGAGCATTCAAATACTATCTATCTCTTATCATCAACATCCTTTTCAAAGAATAATAGTGAAATTGAAAAAACACATTAGGTGTTCCTTAAAGTAAGGGTAGAAACTTCTTTTCTGGGAAAAGCAGTTCACCTGTTTTTCTCTCATTGCATTTTCATACTCTGCCTGCACAATATCTAATTCTTCTTGCTTGGCTCCCAGTTCTTCTTGAGCTTTCTGCAGATCCAGCATAGCACTGGTAAGGCGTTTCTCTTGAATTGCTAAATTGGCCTACAGAGCATAAAACATAAAACTATATTCATACACAGAGAATCTCAAAGAGTTTGCTATAGTATATTTCAAAAAGTTTTCCTGTACAATACTTCAAAATCAAACTCTTCAGTAGAGATTTCATCTCTCAGTAAAACCTTTTATTTGAATTTTACAACAAATGAACTTCTTATTTCAGATAGCTGCACTTAAGCAGTCAGTTTAATGTCAAATAGAAAAAAAAATTTAAAATACTTCTGGGAATGCTAGTCATTCTTCATCTGACACAAAAATTAATCTGACATGGTTTGCAGAAGAGGATGATGCCTCTAGAAGCCTACTTGATTTGTCCAACCAATATGTTATGTCTAAATATAAATCTTGCTCCCCTCTCAGTCATTCCTATTATAAATACAAGCTATTCTCTGTTAAACATGTTTGACCATGTTCATTCTGGCTTTCATTCTAACTACTGAGGCCTATTTTTTTCTCTACATAACACTGATGAAGAGTCTCTGTACAATCTTCTTATGAACTGAGATCCGGAACATTAAAAGAACTAAATCTTGAGGCTTTTTTCTATTTCATTCTACATTAAGGTAGAGCAATTGCAGGAGTGTATCTAACTAGATGACAGATGCTTTAACCCCATTCAGTAGGGGTCCAGAAGCATAAAACCACACCATCTCTTTCATAATTTTGACAACTTACGAGTGGAAGTACATTTGAAATATATTTTATTGTAGAATTACGTGTTCCAGAGAATAAAGTTCTGGAGAGGGAAGCACCAGTTCAAATAAGGCAGATGAAGTTTCCCACAGATTAAATCCTCAAGAGCAAACAGGTGAGGATGAGAAGGAGCAAAGGGTGTCTTTGACTGACTAACAGATGTACCTTTAAAGGTAATACTTCTTTGTTGATGGAAAAAAATACAGCCATAGCTTTGGTCCATGAGCAAAGGCCAGCAACATTCCCACAAACTCTCCTAGCTGTCTCAATGTTGTAGTCCATCATTTCAAAATAAGGGCTCAAAAGTTCTACCACTTCTTCATTAATTGTGTCCTTCTGAAATTGCTGAAAAAAAAATTTTAAAAGTGCAATATCCATAAGGTAGGTAATAAGTGTAAACTATACCTACATGTATGTCAGAGCACACAGAACTCCATGAAGATCACAACTGTTACTTAAAAACAACTAAGATGAAGTTCTCTCTCTCATGCATCTTTGAGACCTTTACAAAGTCATTCTTTGTTATATATACTTACAAAACAGAAAAGGTTTGCCTTCATTTATGATCTTTGCTATCTTACTATTACTGTTACACAGATAATCGTTCATTCAAAATATCACTGATAGCCTGCTTGAAATTTCATTTTGCTTAAGACAGAATAAGTTTTAACAATCTTCAAAAAGAAAAAGAAGAGCTTAACTGTGGTTAATAAACATACATTCTACAAGACAGTCCTTTCAAAGGGCAAGACAGCTCTTTTATCCTTAAATTACCTTATCTAAGAAGTGTAATGTATTTAATTTTTAAAGAATTTATTTTTACCCACTCTTTTCTCCAAAAAGCATATTTTTCAGTTTTACTCCTGAAAAGCTCTCCACTTTCTCCCTCAAATTTATGTACAAAGTATAATGACAGTGTATCACTGAAGAACTTGAAAAGTAGCTGTTCCCTGAAGCATAAATAGGTTTAATTATGCGCAAGCAAAATGAAATGTTGAAGTCCTTTAGTAAATTAAAAACCCTCACAAGTAGATGCAATGCAAATACTACATAAATAACATCCATGCCACTACCAACCATAGAAAGCTGGTCAAGCCTCCTACTAGACCAGTGACAAATTAAGTAAACTCAAAATGCAGAAATCAGGGATGATAACACTCAGCGGAGCAGGAAAACATACCATTTTTTCCAACTAGATAAATTGTAATATTATTAGCTTCAATTATGAAAAGGGATTTGTTTACCAGTTAGTTAGCCTTTCCGTTTCCCTAGACAAATGTTATGAACCAAAAAACCCCGAATTTTAAAAAGTTCTCATTGTGTTCATCCTAATAATCATGTATGCTTTTCGCAAGCCAGTACACAAGCTGTAATGTTGAAAATTATTGAAAGGTTAAATACCAGAAAAAATATGTTTGTTATCAGCTTTAATAAAATGGATAAGTAATGGCCATCCAAACCAAATGCTTAAAGCTTTGAGTCATTTGTCATCTAAAACAATTTCATTGCCTTACTTAGGAAAAATTATAATTTATTTATTATATGACTTTGTGAGAAGGCTTCAAGCTTATTTCATTCTGACATACTTATTTTTAAGCCCTTAACATTTCAGATCTATTGTGCGATTCCCCTTGCACATTTGTTCTCTGAACACCAGAGAAAAGCATTGTCCCATATTTTCTTACATTATAAACAAACAAACAAACAAACAAAACCAACAAACTAACAAAAAAAACCCAAAAAAACAGGCTGCACAAGCACCTGTAGGCTCTGTAAAAAGTTCCCTGTAGTCATCAGCTTCAGAGATTCTTGCCATGAGGGGACAGTACAGCATTTTTCCTGATCAATTTTCACATGGTTGACTTTACGTTGGAAGAGCAGCAACACACAGTCCATGATACGCATGATGAGGTGAGGAGGTCGACCCAGTGTGCGGACAGTGGCAATATCGGCAGGTTTTATTGTCTAGGAATTTAAAACAAAGGGCAAAGCAATTACTGTTACTGTTTATCTAATAAAACATGGATTGATCAACGGGAGAAAAGCACCTTAAAACTTAAAACTACTGTGAACAGCTTTGACAAAAAAAAAAAGAGCATACCAGAAATATCTTGAAATTTTACTTGTTTTTTTAAATGCAAACGTATTGACCAGAAACTGAGTCTAGAAAGGAAATACTTCCCATTGACATCTGGCAAATGAAGGTAAATTAAGGAAACCAGTGAGAAGGCCTGATATTCGTATATGTTTGCACCTTCTAGTACATGTTACCAGGAATCTTCCTGGCATAGAAGCAGCCTGCGAGAAAAATAAGTTATAATAATGCATGAAAACCTAGGCCCTATTAATTATGGCCAAGTAAGCCTAGGGTGCAAGTCTAACACTGCAACTCATAACTCTACATCATGAATCAGAAAAGACTTATCAGAAAGGTCTGCTGAAGATGTCTCCTCGAAGGAGAACTGATTTGAGCAGTAGTGCTTAGTGCACCACATACAGAGCAAAAAAAGCACTGAACCGTGGGAACTGCTGATGGGCAGACCCGCTCCTGTAAAAAACACAACTCTGAGCAGAAGCTTTGCTTATTCACAGGCAGTTTAATCAGTCCAAGTACATGACAGCCCAAACAGTAAGCAACAGATTACTGCGAGTGTTGTGACACCTTGCTTCTAGCCTAGCACACGCCTCTCTGGGAATCCATGAAGGCAGATTTTAATTACTTGTCTCTATACTTCAATAAAGGGACTGTAAAAAACTGCAGACTACTTAGATTGCTTCCCCTCTGCCAGCCCTTTGTTTCCCTTCAATATTTTGCTCTTTGTTGGATTCAGTGTGCACCAAATAATTCACCAGAGTTTTCCAGATATCTGTGTGAAAACTTTAACCAGTGTTTCTTAGTGAATGTTAGGAAATTCAGCTCAGCCATTTTTTCGCTAACATACAAATTGTGGCAAAACTGTTACATTTAATCTTTATTTATTTATTTACTTGTTTATAGTTGTGCATTTAATGCACTATTTTTATGGGCAAAGTGCAACAAAGTTTTACTAAACTTAGACAATTCTTACTCAAACTTTAAAAAACTAATCTCACTATATGTTTCGAAATGCTTAAAAGATGTTTGACATCTACCTTTCCCATAATGTGGCATTTATCATTCCTAAAATATGTAAAAATTTGAGTGATATAGTTAATCACTTTTTTTTTCATCTGGGTAATGACCTTTTTTTTAATCAAATATTTTAATAGGCATTTATCTACTCTGCAAGCAGAATTCTACTATAGGAATACCTAGCTAGAATTTGCAAATCGGTAATGATTATGAGATTCATTTTCTGAAAGATGCAGACCCTAGAGAGAAGATTATTTCTCAAGGGAGTGAATGAATGAATGAATGAATGAATGAATGAATGAATGAATGAAGAGTATATATACACATGCTGATAGGTCTCTTTTTATGATAGCTTGCCTTTCCCCTTTGGACATAGGCAAAGCAATTTATTATAGAAAATTCAAGAATTCCAAGATTATGCCCAAATACCTTTTCCCCATTTTGAAGTCTTACAATAATGCTAGCATTGCTTTTTCTTTAAATCAGTTTTTCATTTATTAGCACCCTATATTTCAAGAGCAGTATTGTTTTGGTTCAGCCATTTTAGTCAAAAGCAGAAAGTGAGCTTTAATAAGATACAGGTCCGGACACAGAACACTGGTGCTCTCTTTATACAGCAGATGCTGCTTAGTTAACATTGCTTATATTTTCACCTGTCAGAATGTTTGTCCTCTGCTGGGTTTGCTGTTTTGTTGTTGCAAGATCTTTAACCTTTTTCCTGTGGCTTTATATCAGAGTCTTATAATACAGACCTTCTACCTTCCACTCTTCCCAGATGTCAAGTCATCAACCTTCATTTAGACTTTTGCACTCTGTCGTTTGAGAATCATGGCAGTCAGAGACTGTTAAACATCTCTCTCACTCAAAGTGAAGTCTTATATTCAAAAGATCCATGGAAATTTTCCTGTACTAGATTTCAAAGCTAATCATGGCATCCCTTCAAATCAGTCTTTAACCATCACAACCGCTGGCAGCCTCCCAAATGGAAAGGCAAAATTTCCAGTAAATATACAAAAACCCCTTTGAGGTTTATCTATCCGTTATGTTTTTTCTTCATGCTTTTCTGTTTCTTGAGATGTGAGCTCCCTGCTAGCGTCTAACAGGTATATTTCAGATTCCACTACTACTGCACACAGCAAAATGTCTTGAGGCACATCCTCCTATAAAGTCAGCTGAGCAGACATAAAGATAAATATTATGCAAGATCAACTAACATTAATCTTTCTTAATCTTAAATATATGGGCAAAAGGTTATCATTCTATTAAAAAAAGCTTTACAAGAAAAGTATGGTGAAGGGAATGAAGTCTTGGTAATGCCATAACTCCTAAGGAAAGATTTTTTTTAAAGAAGACAGAAAATAGTGGACCAGAAAACTTACTGAAAATGCAATTTCTTTGTGAAAACTTAAAATAGGAGGTTTGGATTTGGATGGAATTAAAACAGATCTACATGCAAAATGCTTCACTCATTGCACATAAGCTTTTTAATAACAGTATCAATATTCAGTTACTAGTCTACCATCAACATCCAGCACATGATATATCAACTACAGTTTCAGAGAAAGCTAAAACTTGTCCTTTTCCAAAAACTGACTATTTGGGGTTTGGTAGTCAAGTGAAAAAAGAAAAACAAAACTGAACCTAAAAAGCATCAAAACACATATATTTATTTTCTGTCAAATGAAGACTTATGCAATGCACCTGCAATTTTATATTTCAAAGACATCCACCTTCTTATTGGTAATGTTAAACATGGTCCAAGTACTAACCTGTAAGGCTGCTTCTGCCTCTTCCAAAGCAGGCTTGGCAGCTTCCAACTTCTCTTCAGCAATGGCTTTGTCAACTGTGATACTGTCTACAATAGCTTGGGCTTTGTCTTTCACTTTCTGGACATCACCCTTCACATTCTCAGCAGCCTGTGCTTTTACTGTAACTTCTTTCAATACCTAGAATGTGAAAAAACCCAAAAGCCATAGTTAAAAGAGTTTTTGTTGTAAAATCACATCTGTCCAATTCCAGAAAACTCAAATAAGATCATTTTCTCCAAGATCCTTTCTTTCCAACACTTAACTTCATTTTAATTGATTCATCTTTTCAAAATAGAAGGAATAAAAGGAGAAAAAAAGTCAAATGGCAATACACTTTGAAGGCTGTACGTACCATGTCAGCTTTTTCATTAGCAATTTGAAGTTCCTTTTCTTTTACCTCCAGTTCTCTGCTTAGAGCAGCCACTGACTCAGAGGCCTCTTTCAATTTTTCGAGACCAGTATTTATTCTGAAGTTAAAAAGCAAAATAAAAAGCATCGTATTCACTGTGCAATTTACACTTTACTTTCCATCTATAGAACGAACCACATCAATCAGAATGAACAACTGCAAAAGATGCTTTACACCAAAAATAAAACTTGGACAAGAACTTGCACCCGAGAGTCTGATGTCTTCAGAATCAATAAAATGGACAATAAAGTACATGAATAAATTTTGTGGCTTGAAATTTTACCCACTTCTAATCAAACAGTATGTTTTTATCATTGCATAAAAATCCTGTCTGTTGGTTCCATAAATGTCACTGTCCCTCTTGAGCCAATACTCAAAGAACTGAATTCTATACAGCAGAAAGCATCTTCTGATTACCAAAATTATGAGAATTATAACCAATCAATATTCTTTATTTGAAGTGGACACTGAAAAGAAACCAAGACCAACTGAAAAAGAGTAACAGAAAAATAGTACTGAGGTAAGACTTCTCTGACACAGTATTAAAAAGCCCCTTCAGCAGTGCTTTTTTTCTACCAAAAAGTAAGTCTTCACCTGGGACTTTTCAGACAAGTTTAAGTGGCCTCTGCAGAGGCTGCTGTTGCGAAGGCTACACAGTACTTGGACAGCTGAACAAATACAGGAGAACAGACAAAGTGAAACGTCTGCCGAAGCAATTCAGACAGTTTAACTAAGGTACCAGGGTTTAGTGAAACAAATTGGAATGCACGAACTAACTTGGTAAATCTGAAGGTAGATAACAGGACCAGGCCCTTCTGTTTTTCAAGCCTTGACCCATAATGTAACTACAGATTTCAAACTCCATTTGACTTTGAAGACAAAGAATGTTTCAAAGCAAAATAAACTAGCTTAAGTCTTTCTTAAATGTTTCCAGGTTTTTTGACAACCTTTCAAAACTAAGGCAGTTTTTCTTAAGGGTGATACCAAATTATAAACCAACTGCTAATTTTACATTATATTTGAGTGTTCCTGACATTAAGATATATCTGCAAATAGACATCATTAGTTTAATAAAGCATCTGAAAATAAGTCTATGAAAACCACTTTAATAATCTACAAGTAAAAAAGCTCAGCAGTATAAGTAAGGCTCTGTGTTCACAAAACCACTAAGGATATTTCTTACATGTTCATAACAGGAGATTACAAGTGTTCAGCAAGAAAACAAAAGTTCCTGCCTGGAAAATTAAATGTCATTATTGCTGTATGATGAAATTACATGTAGATGTTTTCTTTTACTCTTTAAAAACAGATAGGTATCATTATTTCCACCTCATATTTCCCTCTACCTCAATTTTTCATGCATCACTACTCTTGTTCCCCCTCCAAATACATATAGTCTTTAGCTTATATGACAAGAGCAACTACAACATTTGAATAAGTTACAACTTTACATAATTCTAGGAATTAAAAATACCCTTTTTTGCTGTGCAAGGAAACAAGCCATGCATTGAAAAGAAGCGTATCAGAATATACCTACCTGGGGAAGAAAACTACAAAAAACCGGAAGTAACCTGAGTAGTTTACCTGTTTGATAATGTTTGCACTTCAGCATGCTTTTCTTTGTATGTGGTTTTATATCCCTGAATAAAGGTCAGGTAGGATTTGGGAGTCACATGTGTAGAACGTCTGTATCTTTGGAAGTAATCAGAACACTTTTCTGCCACTCCATCCTGGAATGAGCCCATACACTGCACAATTTCCCTTTTTGTATCAGTAGTGCAGTCCATATCAAATGAGGACAGGAAGTGTTCAGATACTTAGGAAAGAAAGAAAGAAAGCCTAAATGTAAGTAAACATTTAGGAAAACATCTTAGCTTATAAACAAGTCACTGTAAAACAAGTCAGCATGTATTATCTTGGCTTTCACCCAGCTTCTGAAACCCCAGTCTTCTTTACTCTTCACCATCAGATTCTGAATATTATTCCACAATTCTCAGTAAAAAATATACCTAAGGATCTGGCATTCTTTCATCTCCAAAGTGTGCAACTGCTTTTTCACTCTGAACCTAGCTGCTACCTACCACGGACTGGGTAATCACAGCATTCCTCTGTATGCCCTATCACAGACACATTCACAAATAATCTCTTTCTTTAGTAATATTTTCACCTTCTTTACTAATGCTTTTAAGCAATCTTCATGGGGAATTTCTCTTCAAACTGTGTTCAAAACATTTCCTCTGTCACAAATAATTTAACAGCTTAATATAGGAAAGCTTTAAAAAAGAAAATATTGACAGCAAATTTGAGAATCAAGTAAGTTTCTCCTGGCAAAATTCAACACGATTAAAACAGCTGCATGACCACTGATCAGAAAATTATGTCTCTGCAAACATAAAACCTACATGTACCTGCCACCAGAGCATCCTTAGGCCATCGGCTGAACCAATCTATAGTGCACCCAGAAATGAGAGCAGGGAACTTCAGGGCCCTATTTCGGAATTTTTCACCTACTGGTGAAAAGCAAAGAACTACATGAAGGTTCTGACGGACTCTGGTCATGAAGTAGTCATACAGAGCCTCACTGGTTGGAGGTCTTCGTGGATGTTCCTTTTTGAAGGAGGGAATGAGGTCACTGATTATCTCATCTACTTCATCACGTGCAAATAAGTTTGACACCTTTGGGAAAAAGGAAGATTTTTCATGCTTTTTGAGATGGTCTAAAATAGAGATATAGCACAAGGTTCTTTCAATACACAGCATTGCAGGAAGGGACATACATCTCAGACACCGAAGTTCTAGGACCCACCAATTCCTTTAAACAAGAAGTTTTACTGAAGTGATTCCATGAAACAGACTGAAATCTAATGTGCTGTAAAAATTTAAACCCCACTCTCCAATGGCTTTGATTCCTTCTCCTTATATTCTAATAACTATGAGCAATTACTCTGAAACATAACCCTGAAATAATAAATAAATAAATTAAATCAATAAAATACATCTCATCCATTCTGGACATATATTTACCATACGAAAACTAACTGCACACTAATAGTTAATTTAACAGACAACTTTTTAAAATATCAGTGATATTTCCCAATTCTCAATTTTATTTTTTTAAAACTATGCTCATGCTCCTTGAGATAGCTTCTCTCACTCTAACCTAGGATTTTGTAGATTTTATAGACTGTCTCCATTTTTAAAAATACTCTAATGATAAAAAGCACTTGATTTATAGTTTTTGAAAGTGCACCCCTTGACTTATAACAGAATATTCAAATAAATTCTGTTATTTTACTTCAGAATTATGAATTTTAAAAAGCAGAAAATTGATCATGAGGAGGTGTCTTACCTCTCCTGATGACAAAACATTGTTCAAGTATTCCAAGAAAGACTCATCTTTGATCTCATTGTCTGTAAAAAGAAAACAGGTGCCTTTGCCTTGCAGTCCTGCAGTTCTGTATAAGAGTTTCAGATCTTCCATCAAGTTTAAAGTGTTGTATGATCTACAAAAAAAAAAAAAAAACATTAGCTGAACAAATACTCACTCCTTTTTAAAAAAAGTCTTCTGACCAAAAGGGCAAAAAACCCAAGCAAATTTAAGTTAAAAACAATGTCTTGGAACTTAGGGCAAAAAGGTGCTTATTTCAGATAGATCCTCTGATGAGACCCCCACCAAGGGACATTCCCACATGTGAATCTACAATTTCTTCTGCAGCCAACACACCTGCAAAAGATCTAAAATAATTTCACTTCTCTAAAATGACATCTTACTTGAGTGACATAATTGACCTGTCCTACAGATGGTTTGGGAGGCATTCATTCTGAGGCATTCAGAGCAGGATTTATAATTTATTTTTTATGTTTTGCGAGTTATTTCGAAAGAAACCACATTGGGTTGAACAATATGAAATAAGGTAAAACGTATTTGGAAAAGGTTGTCAAAATACTGTCAAGATCTACCAAATTAGAGGGCAGGGATAAAGATTCAACCTCCTCAGATGACAGTATTCCAAATATAAATTCATAAAGGCATTTTGGATAGATAACCACCTAAAAATATTTTCAGTACCATTTAATGTACTGTGTAAAGACTCAAAGATAACTTGACACCGCCAATATTCTTTCTTATTCTGTGAAACACACAAAATAATTTACTACTCCAAAGATTGTAAAAATTCACAATTATTGTAGAAAATCAAGCAAATCTAGTAAGTATCAAAGGATTTTCATGTCCTTCCACTTTATGTGATGGCGATCAGACTACATTAAGCAGAGAATGTGAGCCTGTTTTATTTCTAGGAAGAGTTAAAACACAAAGTACTTATTTAGTTAAATTTCAGCTAATGCTCACCTTGTCAACATTATCTGGAATGTGTCATAACCAGCTATGAAGGACGCCAGTCTTGTCAAACTCTGCTTTCCTGAGCCACCAACTCCAACTAACAGAGCATTTCCACGAGGAGTGCGAATCACGCGAGAAATCTGTGTAATATACCAGTCATTTATCGCTACAATGTGTAAAAGTTACACATCCAAAAATTCTATAAAGTTATATTAGAAATGAGGAACAAATGAAAATTTCAAGGTTTAATTAAGGGATTCTATATTACTATTAATAGATTCTGCGGACATTTGTACTTTGCAGTATTTTCGGTTAACCTGTCAAATAGTATAGCAACCATTTGATTCCATCACTGTGTATGTTCAGTTATCAGTAGAATTACATCTCCCACAAAGTAAAAGTAAATCTCAGCTGTGATTTCTTAGTGATGCGCTATCACAGCATGACAGATTATCAAAATTGGGAAGGAAATAATAATTTCCCCAACACCATGACCTCTGGATAACTTTGGTAAGACTCATCTCACCAGGTCCTTTCATTGTGACCAGAAAGACAGGATGTTCCAGGCACGTTAAATTCGGGACAAAGAGTCTTCAGTATTCTGTGCAGCAGGTAATAATACTGGCTTTATAATGAAACTTGTTAAACTTCTCATTTACTTGACTGTAAAAATGCACAGTATCAAGTATGAATATTTGATAACACTGGAACATCTGCCAACTAGATCTACATTTCTTTCCCACTTTATTATTTATCTTTTAAATCAAAAGGCAGTAGCTTCCTACTGCTCCACATTTCCCTTCAATTCAGGACTCTGCAATGTAAACAAACAGACCCTTTATAATTCAGAGCAAAAAAACAATTCAGCGTTAACTGTGAACTGCATACAGCACTTGTCCCACTGCCCACAGCCCAAAAACAATGCCATGAAACATGGATGCAAGAAGAAGATGTTACCTGATGCTGAAAAAACATGTCTGTAAGCACAGGAGACAGATTTGCTCCACAGCCCATCAGCTGCAAGTGGACAGACCCTCACAGTACCCAGAAGAGCCTACGTTAATACCCAGAGCAGCACAGAGCCAATTCCCTCTCAAAGACACAATAATACCAACCAGCTGGTTAGCAGCTGGTCTCCTCCGTACACGCAATGATGCACGGTATTGGCTTCTGTTCTCTTTATCATCTTGAACATTTCTTTGATGACCCTAGAATTCCATCGTGTCAAGAAGCAACCTGGGATACCTATTTATTTGCCTTTCCTCCAAATTCCTTCTTTCCAAGCGATTAAAAATAGTCATGCCAATTTTCTCTAATTTTAAACCTATTTATTTTACATACTGAGTGTAATGTATTTGTTATTTGCCATAGGGTAATGTTTCATAAGAAAGATAAAATCAAGTATGAAGGCTTACTCTAAACTTCTTTATTATTTAACCAGAGAAAAAAATTTAATTTGCATAACACCCTTGGAATATCACTTATCATTTCAATAAAGGCTATTAGATCTTTTCCAGGCAGAGGCACACAAGCTGTTAATTGGAAACTGTGTTCTCTATTTAAGACAACCCTCAGCTTCAACTAATTCAAATCATATTATGTCAGCTCAGATTAGGCATTACCTCAACTGCCCCTATTTCATTTTCTCTTAGAAGCTGTCTCAGGTCTACACACTTGTTCCTGTTTTCAAGAATTTAGAATCAGAGAAGCACTACCTATTCATTTTATCCAAGCAAAGACTAATAAAATATTTCAGGTATTTACCATCTAGCTACCCAAAGAAGATATTCCTGATGACAGGTGGCTGTTCAGTGAAAAAAAATATTTTTTTACTAGATCTTGAACTCATATAGTTTTTTATTAGGAATAAATGAGAAACTCGTTAGTAAATGTGATGATGATTTACAATTGTCCTAAAGAAATCCATAGGAGACCATCGTCCATTTTGCAGAGAGAACCTTAGAAAGAAAAGACTAATTTTGTGAAATGACAAGAATTCACCCAAAAATTTTGATGCAATGTGTTTGTTAACTATAATAAAATTTAAATTGTTTTGATATTTAATATATTATTTTGGGGGATGGTGCAATTCAATACTCCATTCTTCATAATTTATTGTAAGAAATACTGAAAACCTCAGTATTCAACTGAGACAATAGGGGTTCTAATGTGAAAAAAAAAAAGGCTCTCCTTTGTATGAGGCCTATTCTGTGTGAACAATCATATCAAGCTGTGCTGTGCTAAAAGTTATGGTCAGTTCCAATCCATATTCAAAAGAACTTGAAAAGTAGTGAGCATACTGTGGATCTACAAAAGAATCTGGGCTACATTAATTCCTACTCTGCTGCGCGTACTCCTTCAGAAGCAACCAATTATGTCTCAACCTGAATTTCATTTGAGTCATTCCAAAGACAGGAAGGGCTCCCAGAAGAATTAAGAAGGAAGGTTGAAATAGAGTTAGAATAGCTAGCGCCATGATGCCACCAAAAATAAAAGATAGGTATAAAAGAATAGTTCCATCTGGTGCATTTTCTGAAAAGTTTTCAATAGGTTTTAATACCCAGTCACACAGTGACAGATCAAATATTTGCAAGCAATAAATTAGTTGCTGCAGTTTTAGAAGTAATTTACCTTGATTCATTAATACCTCTACTCAAAGGAGATGTGGGCAAGTGAACAACAACAAATGGCAATCCAGCAAGACTGTACCTTGACTAAATGAACCATAGCATCCTCAAAGAAAACCATGTCCATTCCAGTACCACGAACATTCTCATTGTATGTTTGCAAAAACTTATTTAAACGATTCCGTAGCTGATGAAATGAGGAGATTGGTTCATAGATTTTAGGAATATCTAAATTAACTTCCTCTGTTTTTTCATCTAGAACAAAAAGCAAGTAATAAAACCTTAGCAGTTTAAATAATTGACAAAAGTTCAATGAGGGGTTAAGTAAGTGAAGATAACTAGAAGTTTCACCACCCAGAACCAGGTTTATTATATATAATATTATATATTAGATGTACATATGAGAGTATTGAGCACACCCTGCCTGCAAGAAATGGCAATTTCAGCTACTTAGTTTTAAAAGACAAAATGAGAAAAAAACTAAACAGCCTTCTTTCTCTATATCTAAAACTTGAATGATGAAAAATTATACTTATTTAGGTGCTAGGGTACACTGCTGGTTTGTGTCCAGGTTGGTGTCAACCAGCACCTCCAGGTGCATTTCTGCAAAGTTGAGTTGCAGATGGGTGACCACCAGTATATAGGGGTGCATGGGACTTCTCCTCCCCAGGTCGAGGACTTTTCACTTCCTTTTGTTGAACCTGATGGGGTTCTTGTTAAGGTCTATCTGGGTGGCAGCACAACCTCTGGCATATCAACCACTCCTCCTAGTTTTCTGTCATCTGGGAACTGGCTTGAAGGTGCATGCTGCCCCATCACCCAGACCACTAATGACAATATTGAGGATGACTGGACATGTATTGAGCCCTGGGGTACACCACTAGTTACTGGTTTTCAATTAGACTTTGAGCCACTGATCACCACTGTCTGGGCTTGACCATTCAGCCAATTTTCAATCCATCTCACTTCCCATCCGGCCCACATTTCATTAATAAATAACTGACAAATCTCACTGGAACAGTGCCAGCAGACAGACATCATGGGGTTTTTGGTTGGTGGTTTGGATTTCCTCAAAAATAATACTAGTACAATACTAGTACAATTTTGCTCTTATTTACATGCATTTAGATCAATTAGTTTCAGGATTCCATGATCTATATATGCTACAGGATGTATTTTCCCAGTTATCCTAGACCAATCAGTTTTGCTAAGCCTCTTCTAACTTACTGAAGAAATATATAATTCAGAACATTATCTCTAATTGGTAGAATTAAAATCAATGAAATAAGTTGTTCCAGTAAAATAAGTATTTCCCTAATGCTTAGTAAAGCACTAGAACCCAGTGTGAAGGGACAGAAAGGTGGGGGAAGGAACCCCAACCCCCAACCAAACTGTACTGTATTTAGAACAGTGTCTGTAACATTTTTCTTGTTTCAAATTTTTTCTCCATTTTCTTTCCATTGCACCATTCCAATACTCATTCAGTTTCCAAGGAAAAAACAACAGAAAACAATAAAAAACCTAAAACCCAAAAATGCATATATAAAAACACAGTTTAAGAAAATCACATTTTACCACAGAACCCACTCTCTCAAAATACCGGGATTATTAATTCTCTTTCAGCTGTCCTTTATATTGCATTTTTTGTATGCCTGAAGTCACCTTAATTACAGAATTTTAGCTCTGTATTGCTTCTGCATATGAACACTCCTCTAGATCAAGACCTAATTTAAACAATTGCCTTCTTATTCTAACCTCTAAAAGCACTGGTTAAACAAAAGGAGTATTCCAGTTGGAAATAAATTTCTTACAAGTTGAATAAGACATTTAAACAACATAGCAGCTGATAAGGAACTAATAAGAAATACATCAAGGAGTTAAACTGCAGTGATATTTTTACAATTTTGAACAATTTAAAAGACTTATATCATCTTAATTCTCTTCCTACAGTTTTATTATTAACGTCCAAGGACAGTATAATCAAGTACAAAACCTAAGAAAGGGCAGACTTTTCCATTATTTAGAGAGGAAGCTAACAAAATGTATTATTTTAAACTCTTGTTCAGTCTCAAGAATCATAATCACAAGTACTAAATAGCTACGTCAAAACCAGTGGATAAAAATACCTTTGAATAGTTTGAGGGTCTTGAGATCATTAGCACTACTAACAATTTCTTTGAAGCTAAGATCTAAAAGTTGATGTTTGAGCTATTTCATCTCAAGTCATCATGTATTTCTCTCAGGGACAAACACACTGTGATTTCACAACCCAGAGAAAAAAGAGTATGTAGTACTAGCAAACACGTTACTAATCTGAGCATAGGTCTCTTTGAAGTTGATGTCAGATGTCATTTTTTATATATTTAAGAGCTCAGAAACCAAGGTCGTGCTCTTCCACTTCCACAATTATGGGAAACACTAAATGCCATTACAAGGAAAAATAAAACAAAATTACATTTGTTATTCTTTTCATTTAAAGCCAAAAACAGGGAGGGGGTTTTCAAGGCTCAGACAAATCTATTGAGGACAAAACACAGCCTTTCTATATGAGCGTCTCCTACTTTGTATCTAGATGAAGTTTCATGCTAAAAGGCACATTACAGGGCAGGTACATTTAATCTGTCACCAGGAAGGCAAATAATTTTGAGAAATACATTCATCATTTTGCATCTATTTTTCAGTTCAACATGATGGTTTCTAGTGTGGACTTAAATTTTCCCATTAAAGGTCACTCTTCACCCTCTCAGTCTTCTCTACACTGATGAAGTTTAGCAAGTTATTTAAGGATGTAGTTATTTCCTTTCTTACACCAGTTTACTTTTACTTCTATTTGATTCCTTCCAATGAAATACACCCTAGCCTTTATTCTCCTTGCCTTCTGTCTACTTAAATTGTTCAAGGAAAGATTCAAATAGCATTGGCCATTCATACCAGTCTCTCATTGCCTCCACTCTCCATCACTGCAGTGGTACCAACACAGATAACTGAATCATCCAATGACCTTCCCCTAAACACAACAAACGTGCTCTGTTCTTTTGCATCAACTGACAGATATTCACAGGTCATCTAGTGAGGTCAGTGACACCATGTTTTTGTTTGAAAGACATAAAAGTATTGCTATAAGCCATATGGGTTTTTCAAAAAGTTTAACTATTCAGGAAAATTTGAATTAATAGCCATTTGTTATGAAATCATGTAACAGTTAATTCCTAAGAAGTATAGGATTAGCCCAAAGACAGTATCTTTTTATCAGGTTTCTAGGGCATGTTACCTACACTGCTATCCTTTATCTAGTACTGCAACTCCAACGCTTCAAGTCATTCATAACACACTTCCTTCATAATTTTGGAATAATAAAGACTCATGCTCACTATTCGGCAGTTTTGTCTATCTGTCACACCAATTTAGATGAAAGCAAGGCTCTCCATTACAGACAACTGGATAATAAATACAGACTATAAATCTCATTATGATAAAAATGTGCCACAGCTGGTAACATAGACTACCTTCAAAGTCACTGGACAAAACAGACCCTTTCAATGCATAAACGTACTACGAATTTTTACGACATATTTTCCTTAGCATCTATGATTATCATATCCCCTTGCCTATTCTTGTCATGTCCATGATTATTAGAGTACATCTTTACCAGTTCTTGCAGGTGCATCCCTTAAGAAGTCAACAAAGAATGCATCTGTTTCGTGATTCACCAAAGCTTTTGTATCTTCAAATTCTTCCTCAATGAGTTTTGCCACAGCTCTGTGAAACCAATTAACATCTTCTGAGGTTGTGAAACGATCAGCAATAACACACTTGCACTCATGCTTCCACAGTTTTATCAGCACCTACATACAAAAAAAAAAAGGTCATTTCACAGAATCATACGATGAGAATGGGTCAAGTTGGAAGGGACCACAGTGGGTCATCTAGTCCAACCTCCCTGCTTGAGCAGGGTCATCTTAGACCTCATGGCACAGGATTGTGTCCAGATGGTTCTTGAATATCTCCAGTGAGGGAGACTCTACA
Organism: Melanocharis versteri; assembly: GCA_013397845.1. Taxonomy (NCBI): domain Eukaryota; kingdom Metazoa; phylum Chordata; class Aves; order Passeriformes; family Melanocharitidae; genus Melanocharis; species Melanocharis versteri. The sequence continues at coordinate 538,195 of VZTG01009488.1, forward strand.
ACCTCTCTGGGCAATCTGCTCCTGTGCTCGATCACCCACCCAGTAAAGAAGTTCTTCCTCACATTCAGGTGGAACTTCCTGTGCATCAGTTTCTGCCTCTTGTCCCATTGCTTGGCACCACTGAGCAGAGCCTGGCTCTGTCCTCCTGACACTCTCCCTTCAGATACTGACAGACATTGAGGAAGTCTCCTCTCAGCCTTCTCATCTTGAGGCCCAGCTCCCTCAGCCTCTCCTTTTAAAAGAGATGCTCCAGTCCCTTAACCATCTTTGTAGCTCTCTGCCGGACATGCTCCAGGAGCTCTATGTCTCTCTCGTGCTGAGGAACTCATTTGGCTTGCAAAGAAACTATACAAACTTCAAAGCTTTGCCTTTATTTAAAAATAACATTAACATTAGAAAAGAAACAGTATTTGGGGGGTTCTTCAGAAGAGATACCCTGAGCTTCTTATTCTGCCCCATAGCAATTTAAGATTACATTCAGTTAACTATGGAAGAAGCCTTAATCTAGCATTCCAAAGTGAGGTGTATGAAGATTTTATTTCCCCAGCCCTAAAATCACATCCATACCAGTTAACATATTTATGTATAGATAAACCACTTTTCTAACTGGTCATTAAGTAGAAGATGGGTGAAAATATAAGCACCACGAGATGAATAATTTCATGCCAAACACAGATGTCACTCTCAATGCTACAGCCAAAGCAGTTAGAGAATAACAACAAAGAAAAATGTTTAAGTGTTTATATTATTCCTTCTCCAAATTCAATATACCTTTAAAGTTCCTCAATTTGGTCGTAGGATGGAGAAGGAAAACCTGTCAGGCTGTTAATAATAAATTCCAAGTACTCCTTGAAGACCTTTTGTTCCAGCCTACTGCACTTTGTACAAACGACACATACTATGTCAAGTCTCAGAACTAATATGTAAATTTATATAATAGTATTCTGACCAATTGGTTTTTGCACTTCAAAAGACATTAACTGAGTGTGCGTATACGTATATGTATAATAATCTAACTGCTCAATATTTTTAGCTGTAGAAATTAAGATCCATTCTGAAGCTTAAATTTTAGATGCAGTAGAATTCAGGAGCTTATTCAATAACCAGAGATGCACACTGTACGTGAAGCGATTATATAACCCAAATATTTAACAAATTTTCCGTGTTTACCATAAACTTTGCTTTTCCAGCACTACATGTTTCAGAGCTTAAAACTGTAAATGACTTTTCCTTAAAACAATTAGAAGAGAAATTATATTTTACTGGAAGAAAGATGGATTATGGAAAAAAAAAATTATACTTGTTACTACTTCTTCCTTTTAAGCCATAAGCCAGAAACCATTTGTTAGACAGAAATTAGGTAGTGACTGAAAGTCCCAAGACAGTAATGGAGAGGAGGAACTATTCGATTTTTTAGTCAATATATGAGCATTTTCATTGGGTTAAAGTAAGTTCATTGCTTCTCATTTATTTTCTCACTTCTTTTAAATAAACTAGCATTTGTCAGTAATAGGAAAAGCAAACAGAAGAAAACTGTTGTGACAAAAGAAGTGGATTTTTTATCGTTGTGAAACAAAGTTATCGGTCGGTACTATAAAAGCTGGACTAAAACACCTTTGCCTCAAAAAAAACCCACTAAAGTTGCATTTTTTTAAAGCAAACTCAAATGCCAAAATACACTCTTCATCCTCTTTCCTACTCTAATTATAACAAGGTCACTGATGTGCTGCACTTACCTGTGGTTCATTGATCACTTCTGATGTAGTGTTCAGCATTCCTTGCCAAATCCTTGAGAGGTCTCGAAGGTTGAAGACATAGTGAAACTTGGCTGGTGTGGGCAACATTTTTAGCTTGGTAATCTGCCACAGTCTGCGTGTCAATGGAACCAATTTGGCTACTGTTTTCTTCACATCATCTGAAAATCCTCGCTCACTACAGTAGTGCCCTTCTCCAATCACACCTGTGGAAAAAAAGATTGCCAAATCAAAGACACGTAAGCGCAACACCAAGAGCAATGATCATCTAAAGTTTCTGTTTCTTCTTTTTTTCAATCCCCAAAACCTTTTCCAATCTGTTGAAATGGCTTTCTAGTTTTTATTAAAATCTTGATTCAACCATTCTTAACACCATTCTTCCACCAGCTTTATTTAACTTTTAATTAACTGCCCATTAAAATGTTCTTTTTCTCCCAAAATAGATTCCACTGGCTTTGAATAGCTAATCTCCTGCTGAAATCAGTATGATCCCACCCTTTGTGAAAGTCTAGTCTTTAGTCACTCATTCTTAGCAGCAGTGGCACCTGAGCAACTGTCCAGCACTGTCACTAAAACGATACCTTCATGTCATTCCTACTAAATCTGAGCATACCGAGTTTCAGAGATGTGACTGGACCTGAAAAACCTCAGATTGATAACGTTGCAGGTGGGGAGTGATTACTGAAGGAAAATGTGCTGGTAAACAAATCAGAGGGGAGTTAAACCTCAATTTTAATGATAATGTGTATAAATAGAAGGATAAGGAAAAATCAACTACTATTTTCAAAAATGGGACGGATACAAAGCTAATTTCCCTTTACCAAAAATTTTGTCAATGGAAGAATTAGAAGGCAGAGTACAGTTGAACACCGAAAATTGTCTCTTTAGCCTCTGTGGAATGTCATTGCGACCTCCCCCAGGGTGGATCATGGCGGCCAAAAACTGGATGTCCACAATGTTGGTAAATTCACCAGGTTTTTCCAAGTTATACAGTCCTTTCTGTTCCATCAGTTGCCTAACTATCTCATTAGTGACCTGTAAAATAACCAGGTTTTAGATAACAGAATATTATACATGTGTCTGAATGAAATACAAAACATACTTAGATGTTTGAAAGACCTAACAAAGAGTACAACACTATTTTGTCCCTTAGCCCCCTGCTTATTTGCTTCAGGATAAAAGTGCCCTGCGAGGAATAAGCACATTTGGTAAAATCTATAGATAAAAATCGTGGGAGTAGAGCGGTACCCTCATTTAGAACTAATAATGCATACAACAATTTATTCTCACTTGAATGCTGCATGATTTCCACCACTGTTGGAAATACTTCTCCCTCTTAACACAAAATTTCCAGTTTGTTCTAATCAAGCCCAAACTAATGCATATTTGCATGTTGCAAATGATACAAAATATTTGTAGTTTTTCCTATGTAACAATCATAATTATGGTTTTCAAGCTGGAAACACAGAATTACTTCCATACAAAAGAATGCAAGATCCTTTTCTTTAGCCATAAATGGATACTTTACATTTCTGTTTGACAAGCTGAAAACACCCCACAGAGACGACATCCTACAGCTATACTTTTGTAGAAATTCTAACATTAGTTTCCAAAGCAATATACTTCAGAACAACCTGGTCAATATACATAAGGATTACTTCCATTTTATCAAAAGCAGAGAATGCACTTCTTACCTCTCAGGTTTCACAGTATTTTAATTACTGCCCACAATGTCAGTTCACTATCACAATTTGTGTGCCAAAGATTTCTTTTTTTTAATTATAAAATGAGTGTTGTTAAAAAATATTATTAAAGTTATACAGGTGTGTTTTAAGGAGTACTCAAACTGCTTCTTGCATTCAGCATATTTCTTTTCAATTAATTCCTGAAAAATTAATTTAGATGGGTTCTTTAAAAAGAATGTTAAAGTTAAAGTACTACATATCAAATTTTCCCTATTCTGAACGATTGAGAAGCCAATTTGACAGTGTAGCAAGAAAAGAAAGAAAACCTTTTTTCTTCTTTTTCCTTCTTTCACAAACTAACCTGATCTCCCCATTCATTGATTATGGGCATGTTCACATCATCAATGAAGACTGTCATCTTTTTGCCTGCAGGTGGACCGTAAGTTGTGCCCATGCGCTTATCCACATAACTTTCTATTGTACGCTGTTAAAAAGCAATCAGCAGCATAGTCACAGACAGCACTTCATTTCATGCATGATTCAATCACTTAAACATATTGTTACATAGAATTCTACTAAGTGAAGTTTAGACAAGGCATTTGCTGGAGGTAATGGCACTAGTTCAACTAGAATGTCTAAAATCCCAAGCTATACAGCACTAGGCTGGTGTCTACAGTAGACAACCAGGCCTAACAATTTCATAAATCTGAATAGGTTTCAAACTTTCCTTTCATATTGTCCATTTATCAGCAAAATTGATGATTGCTAGCAATAAAGATTAAACTGGAGATGTAATTCTGGAAGACCTCTCTAGCATGTATCAATGTGCTTCATAAAAGCATACAGCCGTAATTAAACTCTCATATATAAATACACTTGATGAGATAATGTTGCCTAACAGTAGACTTACCACTACTATTCTCATCATCTTTCCATTTCTCTGTTCTTCTCAATGTCCAGTTTTTATTTACTCTATACCAAGTGAAAGCTCACTTAACCATACATGATTATTCCTCAGTGTAAACCTAAATATCTCCATTCTTACACTGTGCCTAGGCTCCTGTCTTCTTACACAAGTGGCATCAGTTAGACCAAGATTTTAAGAAGTTAGAGTAATTTTAAAGCACGTGTCATAACAGAATGTTTTGATCTAGATTGTTAACAGAGAGTTGACTTAGTCTTGCACATCCATTTCAGATGTCCTGATCATCAGACTCTCGCCTATCATCAATTAAATCTACATTTATTTTAAAAAAATATGTTACTTTTTGTTTATAGCCCAATAAATAGAAGGAAAAATCCTAAAGAAATTTAGACCAAAATTACATGTTTGCATATTATATAACATGTTAATAGTTTCTACTATGCTATAGAGGCAGATGATAGGTGATTCATCAAGCTTATAGACAGCACTTACAGCCCAGACAGTGCTTTGGTCTGGCATGCCAGACTGAATGAAAAATATTTCCCAAATATATTGCCAGGAGGTTAAGGACACTTGAAAGAATTCAAATTAGCTTGGTAGAAATTTGGACAGGCAGTACAGTATGGGATTTAAGCATTCATAATTGTATGTAGAGCAGCTGCACTGCATGTGTTACTTTTTTAATGAGTAATTGAAATGACTGAAACTTAAATTGCAGACAGCACAGTTTTAATGACAGATTGTTGTGGGTAGCACTTATTTTACCCACGGTGTTTAGTGAAACCTAACAGCTCTTCCCTGTTAGTGAGAACTGATATATTTGACACAAAAACATTGCATATGATGAAGAAAATAATAGGCAGGGTATTGTAGAAGTCCAAAAACAGCTCAATAACTACCAAAAAAGTTGAAAGGAACTATTTTTTACCAAAGTCTTAAATCATGTGTAAGGACTCTTGGACCCTTTGAACAGGTGCTTTTTTATTGTTCAGAATCACTTTCAGAAGCATCCTCCTGGCAAATTATCAGAACATTCTCTGAATCCAGCCAACTTGTATGAGAAGATTAATCACTACTATACCTGGAAAATTAATGGGGTTGTTGCAGATGAAAAATTCAAACTCTTAGTCATGTGGCTTTCAGGGTTATATTTTGACATAAAACCTTTGATTATAACAGTCTTTGCAGTTCCTTGCTCACCAATTAGTAGGACAGCCTAGACAAGGACAACATTGAAATAAGATGAAACACAAGAGCTGTGTGTGTCTTGGCAAAAGCTCAACAATTCCACTTAGCTTTTAAACAGAAAAGAAACTAGAAAAGTTGTGTAAAGTGAACTTGTAACAAGAGACATGTAGAAGTAAAATAATTAATGTCTCATAGATTTTTGCAGGCTTGACAAGTTAAAAATATTTGCAGTTAATGGTCATGTCAGTCAGCACAATAAAACTAACAAGGAAAGGAGTTAATCACTCAAAAAAGGGTTTAATCATCTAGAGACTCAGTATCTGTAAAATTTCAATTGTTTATGTGACACAGTTTTGGTGAAGAATAGGGTTGCACAACCTAAAGCTACAAAAATTCTCTAACTGCCCCATGCTGGCAGAGTTCAATCAGCAGAGTCAGATATAAGCCTCCTGACTTATGTGCTTCTCCCTCTCCCATCTGTACATGAAAATACTGGTTCTGTTCTGACCTGATCTCAGCTGTAATTACAGTTATTTCCACCACAGAAGGAAGGGGTGAGGGGAAGACAAAAATGTCTAGAAGCAGTGACTATTCAAGAGCTCAAGTATATTTGCATGAAAGTAGCTTCTGGAAACACCATCTTATATATGAAAAAGAAATTAAGTTCTTCCTTTTCAATAACATAATATTTCACTGCTAATCCAAAACTTTTATCATGTGTACTGTTGGCAGTGCTTTGATATGAAATATAGAAAAAGTACCTTGCCCTGTTTTGCTATGGTTTCAATAAGGAAATCCATTCTCACATTGTCAACATTAGGCACAAGAATTGAGCCATACTCTGGAGTACCCCTGCTGGGATATACATACTCTTCAACACATGTATTCCAGTGCATCCATGTACCTAATAAGAAAGAAATAAGGTTAATGGTTTAGAAATAAATACTAGGCATCATCACTTCCTTTATTTTCCATTCAATTGACTTCTGTCTCACACACAGCAAGCCCTCTCTGTGTATTCAGACTAAAATTTATAGAACCATAGAATTCCTCAAATTGTATCTAAGAGGCTTACTCCTCTTTCCTACATAAATTATGACAAAGACAAGGATTATCTGGTTCTGTTCACTTGACAATTCATCACCACACAGTCCATGCAACTTTTTGTAGCAACATATCCACATTCTGACTTCTCACTGGAAACAGGGAAAAAGCTAAACACAGCACCAACAATAAAGTATAGCCGTAAAATGAAACTTGCTAAGGAACACAAAAGAAGGTAAGCTACAAAATACTTCTGAAATAATTCTCTAAAAAAAGCACAATTTAAAAATAATTCTTAAATTTTATCCCATCTCACCCTGCTGAGTTACTAACCATCAGATGCCACATAATAATCAAATATTGTATCTTCACTGCCTTCTGGGATGCAGGGAAGGTCAAGCTTTACTGTTGCTTGGTTTCGAAGCCAGTATTCCATTTTGCATCTGTCCTCCAGCTCTAGCAATGCTCCTACACTCCACATGAGAGAGAAGATGTACAGCCTTTCCAAGTATTTTGGAGTCAGTTCCCCACCTTGCTCCTGAAGGATTGAGTTAGGTTTTAATTTTCAACAGCCTGAAAACTCTACTTGATAATTATTAGTAACATCAGGTTAGAAGTCTTCAGTCATATTTAAATTTAGAGATGTCTTCAATGATCAGACAGAATCAATATAAACCAATAACAAATCACTCAGAAACAAAAATAAGGAAAACTGGCAATGCATGGTCCATGTGCTAAACGTAAACCAGTGCTTAACATCAAATCCAAACGTGAGATTGTGAGAGAGGTCACATCCCCGTTACTACTTTCTAAAGAAGTAGAAGGTATTCCTTACCAACTTGCATCTCCATTGACATTCCAAGCCATCAAAGAATCCCTCTCTACAAAACTTTGTTACTCGAAATTATCTCCAATACATTAAGTATATGTAAAAACATTCACACCACTACCTACCTTAGGTGGGATAAGGCCCTGCAGCATATTAATGCTCTGCATAATCACAAAGGCTTCCAACATCTCAGTCTTGCAGTGCAGAGACTGAATGCTGAAGAGGTACAAGTCTGGGAATGATGAAGAATACAGCTGACGTAGAATTTCAGCCTCTTGGAAGGAACACCTTTTCAAAAATCCCTGTTGCAAAGCATGCCAGTAAAACAAATTTAGTTCCCAATGCAAGTCTCAGTAAACAAGTATAGTAATTCAAAAGGTTCAGGAAGCATGGAATGTTGATTTCTTAGGGGGAGAATGGGAGGGGGGGGTGGGGTGTGTGCAGTTAAAATTCCCTGGTCATTGGGCAGGGTTTAATTAATAGAAGGTCAAATTTTACCCAAGTATGCATCATTCCTACTGGATGTTAAAGATGAAGAGAACTGAAGAGAAAAAACAGCGCAAAAAACATTCTTCTCAAAGATTTTTTAATCACAACAGCTGTGAAAGGTATTCAGAAACTCTGGAAAGAAACCATACTATATGTACTAAACACAAACTTGATTTGTTCTACATGTTATTTCTAACAGGGATAGAGGATAACCCAAAAGATCTGGCAATGTACAAAAAAAGTCAGGCAGTCAGGGGGAATGTCTGCTGGTGCGTGTAGTGTTTTTATGGTGTATCTCAATATCTGTAATGCTGGATAAACAAAACCTAAGTAAAACTACCCATTTCTTAAGATCATAGAACAGGATTCATTCTTCGATGCCTTTAATTCAAAGTAGTAACATGATTCTTCAAGTCACCTTGAAGTTTTCTCTCATCTGCATGCCACAATACTTCTCATTTACATCCCATAAATTTATTTCCTACATAAAATACAGTCACCAGCAAAAACATTTGCAGATTCTTCCCCGAAACTCAAAACAAAATTTTGAACAAACTGAAATCAAATAAATTTGCTTCAAACATAGGATGCTTTTCTCTTGTGAGGGTAGTTTACACTGGAACAGGCTTCTCAATACTCCTGGAGTCTCTGTCTCAGAACTCAACAGGACACAGACCTCAGCCACCCCTCTAGGCTGACTTGTCTAATGCTGTATTCAACACCATTATCTCTAGAGGTCCCTTCCATGCTCAACTATATTTTACTTCTATGATTCTTTCTACTACCTTCATAATATTTTGAAATTCTACTTTTACTTCCCAAAGTGAATAAACAGAGAACTATATATATGAAAAAGCTTTCTAGAAATGGGTAGGGGGAAAACAAAGTGATAAAAATTAAAAGGCAGAAGTACTTAAAATAGATATCCAAAAATTCACTGATTGTTCAAAAAATATTCAAGGTAGGTAGAAAAGCTGATAAAATGCTTTTGCTCTGGAGAAGGTTGATGAGTAATGGACCAATTACCTTTGATCACTTTGCAAAATCTGCTTAAGAAGCACATTACACGAGAAGCAACGTGAAACGTTTGAGAACTATTTCACTGAACTTGGAAGTTGCATATGTTATAATAATACATCCAAGCAGGCAGCTATATTTATTTGTCTGCAAATGGTAAGGATTGAAAATATAAATATACACAACAGCTTCCTGAGTTATCCATATTCGTCTTTAATTATGTTTTAAAGTTCTTCTGAAATATCAACGAACACTATGTTTCATTCAGCATCTGGGAATTAGTAAGGTTAACATCTACCCTGACCTGTTGGAATATGCAGTATATTGCATTATGAAATAGATTTAAAGGGAAGTATACTGAAAAAGCCATCCAGATATTTTATTTATGATGTAAGACCAAACAAAAAAACAAATAAATGCTATTGGATCAAATTATAAATAACTATAGGCTGCAATTTTATAGCCAATTTTTTCAAGGGGGAAAGGAAGGGAAGTTGGAAAGGTTACTTCACGGTGAAATGAACATAATTTGGTTTATGTAATCCAAAATTTAAAAAAAAAAAAAGGTTTATTTTCTTTAGTCTGTTTCTATCACCAAAATATACTAAAATCATAAGGTTATGGATTAAGGAAAACTAGTTTCATATAACACTTCAACATAACTAAATTTAACCTGCATCTCACTTTAAAGTGAGAAGGTAAGTCACGAGTGATAATGCAAAATAAAACGCTTTTCTTTCTGCTATCTTTGCAGCTGAATCTGTAGCACAATTTTAACATCCAAAAAGTGGTTGTCTGCAAACTAAGCAGGGAAGAAGGCAGAACTGTGAGAACCTAACATCAGTAGGCCTTATGCAGTGTTGTAAGCACAGAAAGGAACAACACAAGTGGAATCTCAGGGGAGCCACTGTCCTAGATGCATAATTTACACTTTCCCAAGTATCCATGTTAGTTTAAAAAATAAAAAATAAAGTAAAGTTTGGCAGAAACATTCACAAGGCACATGTGTTGACTGCATGTATTTGCATTGGTAAAACTGACATTTTACCAGCCAATCTTTTAGGAAACTTGTTAAACACTTTTTTCATAATGAGACTACAAATATTTTGGGCTTGGCAAAGGAACTTATCAAATGAATTAGCGATGATTCTCAAGTATTGCAGAGAGCTGTGACTGAACAGACAGTTCCATGTGATTTACTATCATTCTAAAAGGAAAAAGCTTCAGAACCACTAGAAAAATATAGGATCAGCCCTCTGCAGCAACCCTTAGTTCTTCATAAGCAGCAAACCTCCAAGTTTGCAGCAAGTCAACAGGACATGGGTGCTTCCAACACAGGAAGGAGTATCTGATGACAGCCCCATTCCTCTTCCTCTTAATGGGTTAAGGCTAAGCAGGATTCTGGCACCTTCCCTAGTGGGTCTTGCTGCTCCTCACCTATTTTCAGGGCATTATACCTGACCGGCCATTTCAGATCTGCAGGGGAAAAGAGACCTTGTGTCTCTTGCCAGAAATTACAAGTTTACAGCCTTCCTCACCTTGATAATTTCTGTTCACTAAAATACATCCCCTGGTTTCACTTCTCCTAGAGAGGCTCCCCTGTCTCCAGCCCGAGAGAGAGGCACCAGGTGCCGTCTGCACTCAGGGCTTCGACTACAGCATACTGTCTCTTTTGATTTCTGTCTGGGCTGAAACCTCTAATTTGCTAGCAACAGTGGTTCTAGGCAGTGCCACAAGCCAATTTTTCCTCCATTGCCAGACAAATCAGGGATTTATGGACAAGGAATCTGCAAGCTATATAAAACTTATAAGCATGAGAACCTTTACGGGTTAAAAAAATAAGAAAGCTGAGAATAAGAATAATCACTACAAGAGGCTGGCATCTGAAAGTTACTGTGAGGCCAACTGTACTTGCATAGGACTAGTTAAGCAACACTAACTAGGTGAGGATTAGTTGCGTTTTTCACTGGTATCCTATTTGATTTGGAAAATGAAATGACTGAATAAGACTGTGAAACATTAATCCTAAAAAATATTTTTAAAAGCTTGTTCATGTGATACATTCTAGAAAGGAGGACAGTAAAATTTAGTCTGTTAGCTCATAGTAACCTATAAAGTTTTGTTCTTTTGAGTCTGAAATACAGGAGGACAAATACACTACAAACACCTGGACGGTGTTTCAATTCCATAAACGGGAAATAATTCCTATCTTAAAATTAAAGTTTAAAGCCCATAGAAAGGAAGTTAATTTGGGGTTATACTGAAATATACCAAATATACCAAGTATAACTTGGGTTTCAGGGGAAAGTAAATAAGTAATTATCTGTATGACTACAGCAATCAGTGTCTTAGCCACACAGAAGAAAGTTTCCATTTTTGATACTCTGGAGACAGTCCATGTTTTATCAAAGCAAAATAATGTCAACCAAACATTCTCAACAAGATGGCCTAGACAAGAATGCAGAGAAAACAAATTAATATTTATTTTAATTTATTTTTTAAAGTGTTAATCCTGAGTAGACCACCAATAAATTTCTAAGGCAACATAGGGCTTAAGAAGAAAATCGGAAACCAAATTTTTTTTTTACCTGCTATTTTCTCGATTGTTTTCTTAAAAGAGAAGAAAACTGCAATTAAATGCTGAAAGCTTTGTTGAAATACATTACTACGGAACATTAGGTAGATTCTTGGGAACTCTCACATTTCATCTATATCAAGATTTTTGCTACATGAAAAAAATAATATGCTCAAGTCTCAGAATTCGTCATTCACTATATTGTTACAAGAGTTCTGTCAAGATCAGAATTTATTTTTACTGGGTTTTGGAAGAGGAAAGATGATATATAAAAGAAAAAAATCTTTATAAATCACTTCGATATTTCAATATATTATATGCTGGCTTTTGACTCCAAAACACACCCAAAACATGTCCTGTTTTTCTGAATTATTCATTCCATGCCAGAGAGACAGTAACTACTGCCTGGATCTTCAGATACTTTGCTTCTAGGAATGCTAACAGACAACCAAGTAACAACATAAATTCAAAAATTACATGTTTCAATGCTGCATTGACTTTGTTTCTGGTTCTAAATCCCAACTGCAATAAATGTCAAGAATTATCAAGAGAATTTATATTTTCTTGAGAATTTCAAGTTCCCTGAATCAATTTGTTTACTCTTTTCCTCCTTGGTCTGAAGCTGTACTATAGGCTGCCAGGTAGTTGGTGTTTTAAAAACTGAGTTGTTCTTCATTTGCATAAAACACTTTTAATTACAAATTTGTCCTAAAGTAAAACAGCCATGTTTTTAAAAGTGTAATATGTTAACTACATTCCTTAAAAAAATTATTCACTCTTCTATAAACTACCAGAAACATTGCTATTTTAAGTACTGACCTAGAAGTCTATACAGAGTAAAAGGGATTTCATAGCAAAAGGCACAAAAATAGGTCCTAAAGTAGCATGAGTGAAGTAACCAGTAAAGCTTTCAATACAGACACAGACACTTAGCGGTTGTACCTCAAGGATCGGACTCCAGCTGAGAACTGACGAGCTCATGAACACCATCCCATTTCTTGAAACTGTTGCTGGAGAAGCATTATCAATATTATGGGGTTCAAAGACTATTTTGCAATTTGGCGCCATAGGTATCCGATCACCGTTTGCTAGCGTTAGAGTTCTGTTGTCATCCAGGACAGAATTAAGGTTCTCAATCCAAATAGCATCAACTGGACCATCAAGAACTATCCAGATGTGGTCACCTGTAATCCAACGTAACAGATAAAAAAGGCCTATGGATGAAGTGCTAGTTTCTTTCAAGGACCAGTTTCATATGTCTGCAAAGAAATTTTTAACTAATTCTGAGTTCATGCACATAGCCACAATCTCAGCTTTTAATACAATTACCATTTCCATCACTCGATTTCAGTTGGGTACTTCATTTTGTCACTCTATTGATAATAATTAACCATTCTTCAGTATATAAAGCGCCATCAGCATAAGTCACCAGTTTTTTATACTCTGAAAGAGTTTTACGGATCCAGTCTTCAAGACAGTAATAAATTAGATTTATTTCAAGTTACATAAAACAACATAAAGAAGATAACGGCTACAGATATATTTAAATTTAAACACCCTTCATTTGTTTCCCATCAGTTTTATAAATGTAGAGAAATTAAATGAAGGCAACACTTGGAAAATCAGTCTTTCAAATAGCATGCACACTGTCATAAGTAAAAGAGGTCCATTAGAGGAAGATTCTTGTCATTTGTGCTGTCCCCAAACTTGATCCAGCTTCCTTTTAAGTTTTTCCATTGCTTTCCATTTACTAACAGAAATGTATTTTAAAGCCTGCCTCTGTTTCCTAGGCCGGTCTGGGTCTGTTCTGCTCTCCTCACTTGGGTACTGAGCAACAGACCCTGGCTGGAAAGGGATTCCACCTTGACTTTTGGCTGCTTACTGCGTAGGGAGCAGACTGTCCCACAGGGCATTGCTAGACAGCCCTTTAGGCAGAGATGGAGCATCTGCCTCCAGAGTCAGTCCTTATCATGAAGGCCTAGGTGGCTTGGAGCATTGCTAGCGTTAAGCCAAGGAGATATGAAACAGATGATAAACTTTTTATGTGTGGGGGGTTTTTATAGCTGCAGTTCAGACATCTCAAGCATGAGATGGTCTGGAGTCTGATTCATAAAGAGATATTACAGAATTCTTACAGAGTAAATCTAAGGAAGTCATATGAGTGTGCTAATATATATTTCATCTTGAAGGAAAAGATAAAAAAATCGATAGTTAATGCTATGCTACACTCTCAAGGGTGCTACATTTCTAGGTTTAAAACAAGCCTATCAAAATTAAATTGAAAAGCATTTTCTATTTTTAAAGTATCTGTATTTCTGAAGACTAAGAATTTTTGTATTAAAATAGTGCAACAAGCGTTAGGATTTTCTTTCATTTTTTCTTTTAAGGGGTAATGATAAGATCACTTACTAATTTTCAGACAAAGAAAGGAAGAAACTATCTAGCATCAAACTATCAAGGCCACTCTTCCAGTTAATATAGCAGTCTAAGAATATATGTCAGTATAATTTTAGGTAGAAATTGGCTGCCTAAATAGAATTATCTAGTGCCATTTTTGATGACTATGACATGCAGGGCTAGCTGGTACGACACAACTGATGAGCTTTATTTCCTTTTAATATGGCAGCTAGAGAAAAAGTAGATATCCTGACTGACAGCACCAAAATTTTTTATAGGATACCAGTACTGGGGGAACCGACTTTTACCTTCCACTTTTCTTCCATACAAGGGCCTAATATTCAAAAGAGAGAATTCAGTAAATGCAGTGAAATAGTATTTGTTACACTACATAATTTGGACACAAAGCATTTAGAATTGAGACTGTAAAAGGGACAGGAGTACTTCCAGAAATCTCCCAACGCTTCCATGTAAGTAAAAAAAAAAAAAAAGTCTGCTAATATGCTTTATAAAGATGTCCTGAAGCTTTTATCTCTTTTTTGGGGGGTTTTATCTTGTTTTATTTTGAATGGAAGTCTTTCTCATTATACCTGTATTGAGTCTGGCTGAGCTGGAGTTCATTTCCCCACAGCAGCCCTCACAGTGCTGTGCTCTGCATTGGTGCCTCGAAAGTTGTTGTTAACACACCAGAGTTTTGGGTACAGCTGAGCAGTGCTGGCACAGCATCAGCGCTGTCTCTCAACATTCCCCACATCAAGGGGCTGGGGGTGGGCAAGATCCTGGGAGGGGACACAACCAGGCCAGCTGACCCAAAATAACCAGAGGGATATTCCATACCATATGACATCTGCTTGGATATAAAAGCTAAGAAAAGGAGGAGGAGGAGGGTGGGGTATCTGCTATTTACAATGTTTGTTTTCCAGAGCAGCCTCTACGTGTGCCTAAGCCCTGCTTCCTGGGAAGTGGCTGAACATCGTTTGCTAGTGGGAAGTAGAGAACAAACCTTTTTTTTCTCTTTGCTTGTGCTCATGCAGACTTTTGCTTTTACTTTACTAAACTGCCTTGTCTCAACCTACAAGTTGTTTTCCATTTATTTTCTCTCCCCTCTCCAGCTGGGAAAAGGAGTGGTAGTGCAACTTGGTGGGCACCTGGAGTCCACCCAAAGTCAACCCACCACAATACCTTTCTTTGCTCTTAAAGTTTTCCTCCAGAGCGTTGAAAAGATTCCATCTGTCCAATCATTTGTTGCCACGTCAAGGCGTCCAAACATTTGTGGAGCAGTTATAGCTTTAGGATTCATTCTCATTTCACGATGTGGCTGTCCACAATCTATGAAGGCAGATCACCAGTTAGTTTTCACATTTCTTTTCAACAGTAAGAGAGCTTTGACAAATTCAAAGTCATTACACTCAAATGTATGCTTTAGTATGCATTCATAATTATAAGGACTTGTGTATTTACTTGAAAAACTTCTCTTGTTATACAAAATTCATTAATTGGAGACACCAAAAAAAGTAGAATGAAGTTCTGAAACTTTTGAACATTCAATTCACATTTCATAGATTCATTGGGAACAGAAAAGCAGCAAGATGAAATTTATTCTTGGTTTAGTTTAATATTTTGAAGGCTTATCAAACAATAGAGCTTTAAAACATTCGGTTTGTATGCACATTTTAAAACCCAATGACTAAATACCAGACAGATGGTTGATTATTTTGCCGCTCTGTGCACTTGCATACATTGCATACAGGCAAAGTATATGATATTGGCATATTCCTGTGAATTCTCTTACACAGATAAATTCTATCTAGCCATACCAGGATCATGTAACCTTTATTTTTATCTCATTAGCAACAGCTTTAAAACTACTACACCAGACATCTTTAGAAAACCCAATATTAAAACTTAACCAGGAACCAGTAGCAAGATGTTGAAAGAAAGAGCTGGAAAAATTACTTATTTTAAAATATCTTCATTATAATCAGACTTCACTAACATGTAAGATAGAAGCCTGACAGATCATGTAGTTTAACATTTCATGAGGTTGTGTGAGAAGATCAGCTTTGTAAAAAGTAGTGAGGTGGCTTTATCTTGGTAGTAGTTCACATCTCAGTGCTAGAAAAAAAGATAGGAAAATAGTGCAATGCAACTTTGTTCTTTCAGCTTTTTTTCCTAAGTGGAACAGTCATTTCCACTGCAATGTAGCGCTTACTTAAGCACAGTGCAGTACTGCATGTATTAGAGATTTGCTGAACTATTTTTTACAGAAATTTTTCACTTCTGGAAAATCATATAAGCAACTCGTGAAATGGGGTAGCACAAGCTTACCTCAAAAGAGATGTTTTTCTCCCCAGACTATGACCTTTTATTTTAATAAGACCAAGCAGACATTCTTCAACTAATATTTTGTTTAGAAATACAGATGACAAAAAACCACAGTCTTCAAGCCTCCAGACAGGACACAAAATTAATTACCTTGAAGACTTTGTCACTGCTTAAACCAGGAATTTATGGTTATAAAACCAGTTATTTTATATTGCAAAGACCCTGTCTTGTGGATTGTGCTCAAAAAGACCTAAACACTTATGATTAGCAAAAGGATTCAGCACTACCTCAGCAAAACCCAGGAGATGCTTTAATCACTTGTCTGAGCTGCCTAAGCAGACTGTATTCCTCTTTCTTAATCCATCTAGAATAAGAACTTCTGATAAAAGCATGATAATATGCAAAAAAGGACATGAAGCATATGGCTTTGAATGTCAGACATTTTTAAGCTACTAGAGTAATTAATATCTCAACACACAAACTCATTCTTCCAGTAATATATTCTCACAGTGAAGCAATTGAGGTTTTCTGAGAAGAAACAATGGGGCTTAAAGTTTACAGTGTTACAGTTCAGTAACAGTTTACAATATAAGTACTAACGCACCTGTCATTGCTTTCATTAAGGTGTGGATGCAAGTAGTTTTTCCTGCACCACTAGGTCCTAGGGTCATCAATCCATGCCTTACTCTCTGGGTTTCAAAAAGCTGGATAACTTTCAGTTTCCAAGGAGGATGACAAACCAGGCCAGATTCCTCCACCTAAGAGACAGTGACAGAAAACCAGATTACTATTATTTTAGAGTGCAAAATATATTTTGATGCCTTTAGACATATCATCAACAGATTACTATATTCTTTGTAAAGATTTAGTGTATATTAAAAAAAAACTGTTGGAAAAGAAGATATATTTGGTATTCAAATATGCATTCAGAAAAATAAGGTAAACCAGCCTCTATGTACATTATAATCTATCTATTAGATATGTCTATAATATATCTATTATATATATACATTATAATCTCAAGTTGGCCCTACTGAAGTATTACAAACACCTAATGGGAAATTAAATAAAAGAGATGTCATTTTAAGCAAAACTTTTCTCAAATTAATATTCTAATTGTCAAGACTTTAGACAAGTATTAAATCCTAGGTCACATAAGACAAGTTCATATACATGCATTTTTCAAACTGGACCCCAGTAACCATGATTCAAGAAAACCACAGGACACTATAAACCCAATTCAGTGATCTCCTGAAGAATAAGCTTAATTATAATATGCCAGTGGTAAAGGTTTATGGAAAAGCTTATGCTTCCTCTAAATATTAAAATACAATATTGCCAGCTGGATAGACTGCACAATGATCTTCTTAGGTGTCACATCATGACAGTTATGCCACAGCACCACAGATCACGAGAAATATTACCTGTTTGTCAATGGCTGCTTCAAGTTCAGGATAGCCTGCTTTATCAAGCTGGATGTCTGGAAACAGGTCTTCAATTAGACTCAGAAATAAGGGTTCATCTTCATCAATCTAGTGAAAATCAGGGGAAACAAAAATCCACAGAGATTAAAACCTTTTCTGTTTATTTTATCGTCTTTAGAAAGAACAATTCCTAACTCCTGAAGACCTAAAGAAATGTTTGAGAACATAAGGAACCACCTATGGTAATCCTCTGGGTGCTAAACACTAGAAGGACACAGCAGAAAGAGATCATGTGATGCTTCCATTAGTCAAAATAAGCCACTAACATGCAGACTGAATTTCTTATAGTAGATTTTAGCAATAACATTTAGAAAACTATTTGTCTGTTTTATTTGGTGTAAAAAAAAAAGATGTATCTCAGCAACAGAAGAGGGTTGTTAGCTATTTAGGTAGGTGAGATCATACTCATTACTATGAATAACAGATTCTTTCAAAAGAGTGACTAAATACTTAAGGACAAAGTTTCTAAAGTAGTTACTGCATAGACATCTATTTTGTCACTTACTTCTAAATATAGCAGGGAAAATATGGGAAAAAAATTCTGAACAATTCAAGGTTCAACCTGGGTAGGAAGCCAAGCAACAGACAGCTCACTCCCTCCTCAGCCCCATGGTACTACGAGAAATTTATCTCTGTCCCAGCCGAAATGTTCTGCTCAGAGAATGAAACATTTCCAAGCTAGCTTCAGTGTAAAGGTCACTTACAATCTTCTAGTGATCACGTAGCTCCAAAGTGCAGTTTAAATTATTTATCAGGCCCTCAGAACTTACTAGTTTAGACAGGTTCATATCTCTCAGCACACGCATGACAATGGTAGATTCAGTATCTGTGGGATTTGCTCTTTTTGCTGCTCCCAGTGTACGCAGCACAGACAAGATATTCCGCAAGCCAAAATCATAATGCACCTAGAAGATACGTGAAGGATGGGAAAATTTTCACCAAGTTAACAGGGATGAAACAGTTCTTATTTACTGTTTAAGACATGGATGTATATGTAGGAGAAGTGGTACATGTGTTTCAAATGCCTTCAAACATCCATCAACTATTCTTTGGCTATATGGCTATGGGCAACTTCACTTCCCAAATCTGCTACCATCTGTTAAAATCTAAGGTGTGACAGAAAAACAAAATGTACTAATGTACTCATAAGTCATTGAATCAAGACAGGGTTCCCAAGGATTATTGAGAAATACTTCATCAGTATTATTTTGAATTCTCTGTGGCCCTTGGAAACTGAGAAACATCTGTACAAGCACAGGCAGCACAAACCAAATGCCTCTCAATCCACTCTGTAAGACCAACAAAGGCCTTTATATAAAAAAGTCTTTATTTGTCTCAGCCATTGTGGACGCTGAAAGCTTGGTGGCAGAGAGATTTTCCAGTTTTCTGCTTGTCAGTGTGCATTCTCACTTTCTCACGGATGCTAGCTGAAAAACAGCTAGAGAGCTTTTGTAAATAATTCTTCTATCATCTTGCACCTGTCAGATGTTTTGCACCTTGTTATTGTTAATCTGAGAGATTGTTTGGGAAATGGGTGTTTTAGGATCTGGCTAATAAACCTGGGGGGTGGCTGGCTAAAGATCCAATGACTTTACACCATCCCAAATGACCTAGGGTATAAAACCCATCTGTATATAAATAAATAAAGGCATTTCTATCCTGTTCTTCCTGAGTTCGGCTGCCTCTTTTCTCCCCGGGGTGTGTCTGAATGTGACAAGCCATCACCATTCATTAAAGCTAAATCTTAATAAAAAGCAGTGTTCTGAATGAAAACCCCATTCTTGCACCGGCAACCTGCAGCAGGAGTTAATCTTCCAGGACAGCAGAGGGCTGCATTAGTAAACTGCAAGTGTCTCCTAGCTTATTTAGTGAACGTGAACACTTCCTTATTCTTCACAGGAATATTTTGAGACTTCAGATATAGTTTTTCCCTAAAACAATCAGGTTTCATCATATGAATATAATCACCTGCTTTGACAGCTGTTCTTCACACAACTTGTACAGTGTAAAGAATTTCCTTGCCAACACAACATTAGCAATGAAACCACAACTAGCCAATTTAACACGAATTATGATTTGACGATCAGGAACCATCATAGCCACTGAACGGAAATTGATCTTCAAGTTTTCAGGAAGTTCTTGCCGTCCAGCATATCCTGGATTCTGGAGAGGAAAAACGAGTGTTGAAGTTGAGGGCACCTTGCACAAACAGAAGAATCAGCAAAGGAATTACGCCATCTTGGTAGGTAAAAATAATTTGTTGGCTTTAAGTCACATGTCAAAATGAATTGCCATGCAGACTTACCACCATATTTCTACAGAATTTTTGCCTCTTTTACATCCATAAGATATGAAACATGTTCTACCTAAGCATTTCAAATCTGAGTTTGTCTTATAGGTCCTATTTTTACTGGCTACTTCTACCTATATATCTATGGCATTATTTCTGTAATTCTAGCAAAAAGCATTCTTTGGGAGCCAGAATTTGGCATGCAGAAGCAATCTGAAATTGAGATAACTTGTATTTATGGTGCTGCCTGCATTTGTTAGTTGCATGTGCTTGATGTTATTGAAACAAGACCTTGTAAACTGTCTTTGCAGCAATGCTCAATGTTCTCAGACTATCAGTGAGTGAGTTAGTTCTAAGAACTGAATGACATAAGAGTTAGCAAGTACACTTACTGTACCAAGTTAGACTCAATTCTTATACAATAATCACTGATATATTAGAAACCTACTGAATACTTACCATAGTGAGAAAGATGCCAAATTCTGGGTTCATTTCTACATTGTCTCCATCAGTAAAAATAAACTTTTTTTTACGTTTCTTCTTACATGTCAACACAATTGCTATTTGCTGTGCAGCTACTGATAGCACTGGTAAATCAATACGATTGAATTCATCAAAGCAACCCCAGGAGCCAGACTGAGCAAGACCTTCAAAGAGAAAAGCAACTAAGCATATGACCATTATGTTTTTAACCCTTTTTTGGTGCAATTCACAGGCCAAAAATTAGGTTAATCTACCTCAGGGGGGGAAAAAAAAGTGTGTATTTTTGAGTATTGGGAAAGGAGCAAAGAGAAGAATTTTCAATTCCTTTTCAAGTAAGAATATACAAGTTCTGAAAGTCCTTAAGATTTTCTAGGATACTATGTTCTTTGATTTCTTTTCCTTTGTTCGTATCTTGAATGTTTTTCTGTCCCTCTTTACCCCCCCAAAAAAAACTCCTGCAGTAATTCTATGAAAATGTGACAGGTTGTCAATAGCTTACTGCACATATTAAAATGAAGAATACAGTGCTGTTCACTGGAAAAGAAGCCAGAGGTCAGTCTACGCCAGAACTGCATTCTTCCTCAGGTTTTTTGTGGAAAACAAAACAAAATAAAATCATAGATAGTCACTTGCAACAATACAATAGTCAAGAACCTCCATTTGATCTCTAATTTGACATCTGCCATGACTGACAGGTATCAATTTCAGATGCCTAAAAAAATGTCATCTGCACTTAACTTCAGTGAGCTCTGCGAATTGCTTTTAACATATATAGCACTATCCATGCATTTCCTTCTACTGATAGACACTTCAATGTTTGAAGGAGACAAAATACTGAAATTAAAATTCAGTACATCCCACCACTTCAGCAATAAATTTCACGGCATCTTCTCTTCATAGCGGCAGTTCTCCTTTTGACTTTAAGTGATTTTAAGTGACTTTATGTATTCTTTCATAAACTGTGTCATGTTTTCAGACATTTCTATTTCCTGAAGACAGTGTTGCAACTGTATTTTATACACATAACAAGATATTAATTACTTGCATTTATTAAAAGGCTGAAACCATCTGCCGGTTATGTGTCAACCTTGTTTCATAGATATGTCCTCTTATCATTTGAAACTTTCACGTGGTTTATAAAATCATAAAATCTCAGGATTTCATATAATCTCAGGATAATCCCTCTAAAGGACTGACTTCTAAAGGACTTATAAAGGACTCATGAGGATCAACAGGTAGAACTCCTGACTCCACAAAGATGTATCTAAAAGTTAAACCATATATATAAGATAGTTATTTGCATGAGCAAATTGTACGCTGTGCACTATTTGGGCACCAACAGGCTTGAGACCCCAGTGACTTACTTGGCAAGTTTGTTCCAGTGCCTGACCAAACCCTCAGTGAATACCTAACTTGAATTTCACCCGATGCAGCTTCAAGCCATTCCCCCACGTCCTTTTACCAGACACCAGAGAGATCAGCACCTCCATCTCCACTCTCCCTCATGAGGAAGTTATAAACAGCAATGAGGGCACCCCTCAGTCTCCCTTTCTCAAAGCAAAACAAACATAGTATATTCAGCTGTGCCTCTTAAGTCACGTCCTCCAGCTCTTTCACCATCGTTTTTTGCTCTCATTTGGATGCATGCCAGTATTTATATACGCTGTTATATTGTTGACTCCAGAACTGCAAAGAGTACTTGAGATGAGGCCACTCCAAAGTTGAATACAGTGGAACAATCACTTTCTCTGCCCAGTTAGTTATACTGTGCTCAACGTATCCCAGAAAACAGTTGACTGTTTGGCCAACAGCTGACCTTTGGTCACTATCTTACCTTTGAAGATCCTCCCTAGTCCTCGGAAATCCATCTGGTCTGAACAGTTGAAGACCACTACATATTTTCCAAGGCAGCGTCCCATATCTTTCACGGTTTCAGTTTTTCCGGTTCCTGCAGGTCCCACAGGTGCTCCACCCATGTTCATGCCCAGAGCTTGAGCCAAAGTGATGTAACATCTAAAAGGCAACAAACAATCAGGCCGCAGCAGACAGTTTTCTATATAGTGCCAATGGAATTTACACAAGGTCTGATTTAAGGAGAAAAGGGAAGTGCTGAAATTATATTCCACTAATTAAAATTTAGATCAGTAAGGACAAAACCCCTTCACTCAGTCTCTGATTCAGGGAATATTAAGGTTCATTTCATCATGCATTAAGTGAAAGAATAGATAATCCTCAATTAGCAGCAACCTGAAAGATCAAAAGAAGGGAAGAAAGCAGATACAAAGATGCTGCCTAATCTTAGTTTGATTAGCTTGGATACTGAATTATTTTATCTGGAGTAGTTTAGAAATACATTATATTGTGGACTACAGTAATGAAAGACATCTAACCTTTCCTTTCTCACCCATCTTTAAAATTTGATCACACAGTGCATCCCATTTTCATAAATGAAACATCTATGCATAATGTAGCAAACCACCAGCTAATAATTATATATCAAGACTAGCTCTAGAATTTTTTGTATGGAATAGTTAAAAAAAAACAAACTAAGCAAAACAGAACATAACAATGCCCTTATTTTGCCAATGATAGGTTATAAAGCATTCTTTGTGCTATTTGAGTTAAACAGGTAGATCTCTCTGTTAATAGGATTGCAACATCATCTTAGATCAAAGATCTCCAAACTACTGCAGCTGAACAAAATTGTTTTTCCTGTCTATTCTTCCTTAGCTCTTTTCATTAGCTTGTCAGTAAACACCTACTTTTGTCCTGGATCTCTACATATTTTATCTGTTGGATATATCTGCTCCTCAGGTATATTGGCTTCACACACACAAGAATGAAGGCCACATACATCATGTATGTAGGGACCAATGCAAGTATGCAGCAGAAAATAAATTGGAAATTATTCACATTATGGGGCCCAGAAACAAAAATATTGAAGCATTCCATATGAAATTACTGACTTTGACAAGACTGTGAAGGATAAACTCTGCAGAGATCAATTTTGCATCCATCAGGAATGACTAAATTGCTCTTGTAGAAGACGAGGTTTGGCAGCAAAGAATAAAGGAATAAAATTAGTCTTTTTCACCTGTCTGTAAGAGGTGTTATGACAAGCCTGTCAGTACAGCCCAAGAATTCGTTCTGGTATGTGAAGCTCACATCAGTGATCTTAATCACCATCTTATCGGAGTCTTCATTAAAATAAAATCTACATTGTTTCAGCCACTCAAAGTCCATAGGGCTCTTGATATGCATGCAGCACTAAGAAGAGAGGGAAGACAAGGCTGTGGCATTCATGGTTAACATTTACTTTCACATTTATATTATGGCATCTAAGTAGTAGATTCAAAGGCAGCACTGCAAACATAATAAAAGGCATAAAGGACAGCTAGTATCAGAAGAATAGTGGAGAACCTATCTGTATTTTTACCACAAAAATTGCTAATGTATTATTGCTCAGTCGCATACTTATGCAGAGGAGCTTCAGGCTTTAGACGAGCATGTCAAAATTCTAAATACAAATGAATAGTCCATAAGCCTCAAACAAGAGTCATTTCAGTTTAACCTTAAAATTGCCATTCTTTTCAGTCATTTCTACCACTTCAGTTTTACATGAGTAGGAAGTACATAATGTGATATTTGATTTTATAAACTGCTATAAGAATTGTATGAAACCACACATGCATTGGGAAAAAAAGATATTTCAAGGCAGTGTCATGGTGTTGATACCATCTAAGAAATTCAACAGAACTGACGATAAGTCAAAGTTGCTCAACTGAATATCAAAACAAGATTTTAAAAAATGTCATTCAGTTTGCATCTAAAAATTACACTTTACATAAAATGATTATAACTAGAGACAAATGTCTCTACAGTGAAAAGATAAATGCTTGCCTATCAACCATGGGCCAAAACTCAATAACTCTTTTCTTGGGCAGCTTAATTTCAGAATCAGGTTCAGGGCTGCCTATAGGTAAAAAGGTATGCTAGCTGTAAGTTTGATTAAGTTAAATGCTTTCATCTTCCTTATTTTAGTGTCCTGCGTTAGCATGAGAAGGTGTAAAGTGAATAAAGAAATCCCTAAGTAATAATTGGGTATGCTATTGAAACTAGAACAGAGAGAATACCAGCTTTAACCAGCTTCAAACATTTTCCTGTACTATAACTCTTTATTCATTTTATTTACTTGTAGAAATTCATAATGCAGTCCAGAAAAAGGACAATTACTTGCAACAAAATGTATGAGGAAAAAGAAGTCCCTAATTGTTCATGCAACAGAGGCATTCAACTTCAGTGGACCAACATGAAATATTACAAAATTCTGCTGCTGCTTGGGGAGAGGAAAACACACTGAATTACTTAAAAGGAAATTAAGACCTGATTGAAGCAACATCAGCACCTTTATAAAATTCCAGGACACATAATCATTACGTTCATGAAATTAAATGTTTATCTTATGAGGCAGGAGTTCATAGGTATCACAATATTTTCTTATCATTTCACATTGTTTTATGTGGAAAACCCTCATAATTCATTGGTAATTTTTTAATACTTACAAGACCATCGAAAATGTCCCTCTGATGCACATGAATAGTGATTAATGTCTCGTATTTAACTCGCTCAACTGGACTAAGGTCTTTTGTTGTAACATCTATCAACATGTTCAGAAGATCCAGGAAAAACTGGTTCGTTTTACGCATAACTTTTTTATCCTGCTTGGCAAGAGTCAAAGCTTCTTCTGAGTCTCTTGTCCAAATCATTTGGATCCCCAGTAACCCGACCTTAGGAAACATAGAAGTATATGCTTCATAATCTTTTCTCTTTCACCCAGAATGTGCATTCACAAACACAGAAAAACTAAAGAAATGTTTCTCCTATTATATGTATAAAATTACTTTTCATGCATTCATACAGAAGTCATTCAATCTGTGCACTTGTTTTGTGTATCCCAACTCCATCCACAAATGCATAGTTAAGCCTATACTTCAGTCTTGTAGATATTGCCTACAGTGCATTGCCCATACAACTGCTCAATATAATTCACAGTATATATAAAAACACTATATGTAACAAATATATAAATAATAACTAACCAGTGAATAATTAGCGCTTCAATTTGAAATATTTTTTCTGGTAGTTCAAAAAGTCTTTGTTCCATCTCCAACAACATTCCTGATCATGGGTGAAGCTTCTACTAAAAAATAATTTTCCCTCAACACTACCCTCAGTTTCAAATCTTTAGTAATATATAGCATTTTCCTGAATATATGAACAAACATACAATTTTGCTACTTTTCCTCCAGTAGTCAAGTATTAAGCTTGTAAAGAAATAGTGTTAAATTAATTACATTAATTTATTGCAATCAGCACCCTTTTTAAACAGGAGCTTTAGGGTAAGTTACCTACTTCTGGTTTCAGCAATGCGAAGCTGCAACTTAAAAGGCTGAGATGATTCAAATAAAATTAAATGCTAGTTTTGCATTTAACACTGGCTGCAACTTTGAATGCAAAGACAAGAAAAAAACCTGATACATATCTGTGAATAATTCTTCATTCATTTAACAATGATATTACCTGGGCTGGATAAGTAGAAAGAAATTCACTAATCTGGAAACTTGTTTCCTGGATGTCCATAGCTGCCTGGCGAATAACTTGATGCAGTGATAGTTGGGATTCCTTCAACAGAGAGCTGAGCCAAACTTCCACATTACCTTCAGCCATTACAGGTCTAGTCAGCTCTACAGTCTCACCCTCTCGTGAGCTAATTGACAATATACGATCATATACCTAATAAAAGCAAAAACACCTTGTATAAATTGTTTATCTTTACAATATTGTTTATTTATACACCAGTATAAATTGTTTATCTTTACAATAATTCGTATTTTTCTGCAATCACTCCATTAAACTGATTTAAGTAACTAATAAATTATATCAATTTGTTCAATGAAATGTAAAGACTATTAAGTCATTACTTTGCTATGCAGAAAGGCTTTAAACAAAACACTGTAATGAACAAGGAGACAAACCCTAATAAATTGACAATTCCTGAATTTCACTAAAGTTTCAATGGCAATCCTGTGCCACGTGTTTTAGGATGACCCTGCTCAAGCAGGGATGTTGGACCAGATGACCCACTGTAGTCCCTTCCAACCTGACCCATTCTGTGATTCTGTGACATCCACTTTCCAGTCACAAATAAAGGAAACCTTCCCCCATTACTGGTGGGTTAATAGCCTAACAAAATTTACAGCCTTAGAATCAAAAAAAAATGGAAATAGAAAATTAAGGAACATAGACAATCAAAGGAATTTCAAAAGCATGGGGAGGTAATTAGTTTCTAAGAAAATGTTGCTATCTGTCCTTATAAAAGGTATAAGAAAAGTGTTCTTCACGCACTGTGTCTGAAAGCATAGTAAGGACAGCTCAGAAGCAGGAGAGACAGTAGACATGCTTTTTCTTACAATAAAAAATGAATGGAAAAATATAAATACAGGCAATGTAAAGATACAAATAAGCTCATAAAGACTCAAAAGCTTCTTTGAGAGGATGCCACAGAAAAAAGTTCATTACATGTGTGGGTTTTTCTGAAATTTTTTTTGTTTTGCTATTCTACATGAAGTTTCACTATGATATAAATGCAGATACGAAACTAAATCTTTAATGAAGAAAACCTACTCAGCATCAAATAGTTGGTGAACATGGTAAAACAGTTGAATGCCTTATGCAGCCAAACAGCTCTCTAATGTAGCAAGTATCACGCACTGTTAATGAGAAGGAATGTAACAGTGAGGTGTGGGCAGTACATACCTTTTCGTGGAACCTAACAGTCTTAATGTTGTCGAACACATTCAGCAGATGTGCCTGTATATTGTGAGAGTTGGATGCCTGGCCAAGAATTTCTAAGAGAGCAGGATCTGACACAAAGAAGAATCGTGGAAATAGCAGGCGTTTTTTCTCCAAGTACCTGCATTTTTAAAAAATTGGTAGAGAAGCCGGGAGGGTGTAGATGGCAAGTGATTTAGGTTAATTTATACATCCTTTCCTCTTTAAAAGTGGTATTTCTCACAATTTATTATTTCAATTTTTTGCCGTAGCAATGACAATCTTTATCCATCATAGATTCATGTTAAGCATCTGCTTTAAAGCTATTCTCTTGGTATCAAAAATGATTTCATGGAAAACTTTTATTTGCTATAATCTAAACACCAGTAAAAAGAAAAGAAACTAAACTGAAATAAAATGTTTCTACATGAACTCTTTTACTTGCTATTTACATCTCTCAAGCTGAATTTCTTCCAGATCTGTGAAAAGTGTGAATGGGACACATAAATCTAGGCTGCCTTCTGGATTGAAACTAGGCTGAAACCAGCTTTGGTTTCAACAGAGATAGACAGTGAGTGACACTTTAGTCACAAATCAAATACTTATTAGTGAGTTGGTAAAAGTTTATTTGGAGTTGTTTTATTATCCTGCTAACTTGTTTGCTCAGTTCAACTGAATTCATAGTAGAATAAGAACGTGATCTTTTCAAAGCTCATGGGACAGTACCTGAGCAATTGCTCTTTCCCTAGTTACACAATGCACAACCATCTGGCCAAGAATGTGGTCTCATAATAATCTTACCCTGTGAGCGATTTCTGACAGATTTCAAGCTGCTCCAGTAAATGTGGCAATAACTGTCCCATTATTTCATCTCCAACACAGCACTGAACAACATTGGGTGTTTCATGAGCTCGGGTCATGATCCTCACCCAGGATTTATCAATGTTAGAGAAACGCTTTGCTTCCTGTTGAAACATGACAATGAACATGGAATGGAAGAAATGGAGGAAGGAAGAGAGAAGAGAAAAAAGGCACTTGCTTGCAGAACCAGCACTCAGTAATCTCAACAGAAATCTTCTCACTAGTAATCACATGTCTTCTAGAAATTTTTCAGCTTAGACACAATTCTTTCTGCTCACACAATAGAGCTTATTTTATAATTGGCTGTCAAGTCTGCTACTTTCTCTTACATTACTAGAGAAAAAGACAGAAAACTCATTATACTTGAATTGAAGCTTCAAATCTGAAGATTTTTTCCTAAAACTAAAGTTCATTTTTAATTTGAGAAGCCATGCAGGAAAGTTTAAGGTAAGGATTCCTAGGTTCTACTATGCTAGTGGTGGGTACTACTAGACAAGGCTACTACGAGGCACAATGTTCAAATACATATTAGTTAACAGCTTTACAATCTAGAAATAAAAATATCAAACCGATCACATGATTTTATTATTCTTTCTCACACCATACCCTCCATTGGCACTGCTTACCTAATTTCCTACAAGACTAGTTTTGTTAAATACTAGAAGAAATTAAGTTTATGTTACTGCATCAATTATGATGTCACAGTTAAGTTTTATTATTAAAATGTTGATAAGCAAACTGAAAAAGGCATGTCTAGAAACCTTTGGAAGCTGCTTTGCTATATCACCACCAATAAAAACAGCTTCTAAATAAATCCACAAGTTCTGTACAGTCAGCCAGTTCTCAATGATATCCGTCGTGTTGGAAAGATAGTGCACCCATTTCTGAATCTGTGTCTTGAAGGGTGTATTGTATCTACAATTAAAAAAAAAAAAAAAAAGAGAGAGAGATTTCTTTATTTCAAAAAGAAAACAAGACTCTTGAAAAGCAACATGTAAGTCATAGGATGAGGAATAATTTTTCTGCTTAAAATTTTTCAAGTGAAAGTATAAAGACCTATACTCAATTCAGGTAGTTGGCAGCTCTTAAATCAGCTCCGACTTGCTGCTGTGTACGCAAGGTGCATAGCACAGCTCTGATCCAACAGAAGCAGAATGGGAGCAAGATTTTAATTTCACTCTAAGATAAAGTGGTTTCGAAAAGGGAAAACACAACAGCTTGAAAGCTGTAAACTCACAGAGTTCCTGAACTCTTCTAAACTCCTGCTTTTGAGCATCTGCCTGATTATCAGGTTCCTGTTCCTTATCTTATCTGTGTCTTTTGGCATGTGAAACCAGACAAACTGACTTTAACTGGGATTTTCAACACCTTTGGTGTGAGGCAATGACCTATCACAGAGGCAGAGTAGCAGTGCCTGTAATGCCTGTGGTGTGCCTGTCATAGCCAGGCAGCGCTCTCTCCTACGTCCCCACTTTCTTGCACCAATGGAAACTGTCCAGTTGTTTATTCAGGAAATCTGACCTGCATCTACATGTTTTCAAAAGAACTTATCAGGGGGGATATACTAGATACAATAAGAACTAACCCATGAACAGCTCAAGGACAAGCAAGCTCTTAGGTTTCATCAGGATGTTTATTTACCTTTTTTTCTGTGATAGATTTGTTCACTAAAATAAAGTCTTTTGCTAATATTTTTATCTCTCCCCCCATTCACTCCTTCCCTTTCCTGTTACCTGTTGTTCATGAGAGAACCAAGAATCATCAAGCTGTCCTCCAGGGTAGCAATTGTTTCTGATGTGCTGTCACCTTTTAAAAGAAGTTCCCCACGAGTTTTAAAGTTCACGAAGACAAACGTCTGGTTATCCCATTCAGCTATCACTTGTTTCAACTTCTGCTCAATGTCTCTCTCCTTCACAGCACTTATGCAGATATCCTTTTAAATAAACAGGATGCCAAAACAAGCTATGAATGCTTCTAGTCCCTGGTACACTAATCTAGCTCTCATTTCCTTTAACACTAGGTAACATTAGGCTCATGAGCAACTATTTAGTGGAAAGATCTACAGATACACAAACACCATAGCTAATAATCTGTATACCACATCACAATTTAATCAGCTCTGGGGGGAATAAAATAATAACATAGTCATTACTTTTCATATGTTTAATGTCACAAAGCAAAGTACCCTTACAAATTAACTCCTGGGCCAAATTGCATGATTTTTTAAAAATTAAGTTGACACCACAATATATTTGCATCATTATTTTATACAAAAACCTGAAGTGATAATCCATTTCTCTGTTCTTCCTACAGAAACGTTTTGATTTCCTTCTTGCTACTGTTACTCCTACACTATACAAGCAGTTCGTTTCATGTATCCATATTTCTTCCTGCAAAATACCTCTATTTCATCTTTATATCTTAATAGTGGAGCTTCCATTATACTCCTCAGTCTGAACGTTTCACTCTCCACATCAAATCTGTGTTCAGTGAGATCTGTAATCTGCTTCCAGTGTCGAGGCATCATTGCTTTACTTGACATGTGCTCAAGCAATGGGCAACATTCACTGAAGTCCTCTATGGTCTTCTTTAGGTCGAGAAAAGGCTGCCATTCCTTCACAGCACGAGGGAGCTTATGGCACCTATGTTGAGATAAAGCAAGCTTTTCCAAAAAGTTTCAAATATTCTTTTTTCAAAGCCACAGTGTACAGTTTTAACAGCAGAACACGTATCTTCCAAATTCAGGTTACCTGTAATTTGGAGCTTCTGTATGTGATTCTCCACGTGAGAAAATCTGTTTCCAGTCTATTTCAGTGCCTGATAGCTGGGTAGGCACCTACAGCCTCCCCTTAAGGAGTGTAGCTGCATAATTCTAACACACTCTGTGCAAGAGATCTTCAAAATCAGTCGAAACATTTTACATCTTGATTTCATCTTTTGGTGAGACTGATGGTATGCACTGCTCTGAGCTCTAGAAAAACCCTGTTCCTCAGGGTTTAGTTCTTTAAATGGTTTGATTCCTGGTTTGATGGAAAGTTCAGCTTCTATGTAAGCAGTATAACCCATTTTGCAGAAAAACTACTCAGCAATTCACTAACTTCCCTTTGACATCTAGCATAAATCTGTCTCTTGTGAACAACAATACTACAACAAAAAGGTGAAACTTTCGTTCATGGACAAAATAAATAACAATTTTAACCTATATTCCAAGCTCATTAAAAAAGTAAGCCAATAATCTGTCTAAGGAACAATAATGCGGAACATTTAGAATCTAAACTTTTTTCCTGATTTTATGACATTGGTAATGGATATATTTTTCAATTTAAATTCACATTTTTCATGCCTCAGTAAATAAATACATGTTCATATATGATTATTGGTGCTAACCAATTATAATCATATTCAAGAAGTACTTTAGGCAACTTTAACAGAGCAGCAGTTTCTCACCTGTTCTGAAATTCCAGAAGTTCACTGTTAATTTTTTCAATGTCTAATTCCGACCAAAGAATATCATAGTAGCCACTGATTGTGTCAATGACACTGTTATATAAATTATAAAGTTTCTGCAACAGATTCAGTTGCTTCTTTATTTCAAGCAGTTGAGGACACTGAGTAACTGGCAAACCAAAAAGATCTTCTCCCCCCGTACAAGTAATATATTTCCGAAAGAGATTATCACATCGATTCTAAGAAAGAAAAAGAAAAAAAATTAAATAAAGTTAAATAACTAAATATTCAAGGTTCGAAATTATTAGAGCTGCATTAGACTAAAATCTAGGAAATAATACAAAGATACAGAGAGATAGTAACAGCTTACACTGTCAACAGTTTTGTCAACAATTTTCTTAAGAAAAGTAACTTTTAGATAGCTTGGAGGCACATCTTTAGAAGCTGACAGGAAAGCCATTTACTTCATGTGACACAGTGACAGAACAATAAATGCTAAGAATGCACTTGAAAGAGGTGAAGCATGACACACAAAGCAAAAAAAGGTGGATACAGCAAATTCTACCTCTCCAAGTATGCCGTACAAATCTTTTATTGAATGTTGAAGTAAGAATTACTACCATTAAAGCAGCAAAGAAAAACATAATTTAATTGTCAATTGCAATATAGCTCAGGGAACATAGCAGGAAGTCAAATGAATAGCAGTATGGGAAAAGGAAAAGCATTAAAAGTCATCATTGCAGGAATAGATAATAATCATCATACAAAGACAGATTTCAACAGGGAAAATTGTCCATTTAAGTGGAAACCTTTAATTCTACGGGGGGAAGAACAAAAAAAAAATCAAAAAATACCAGAAAATCAACACAGTAATGAACGCAAGAATAGCCTATAGCCAAATACACTGAACTTGTGGGAAGGCTCTCATCAGGATATTTGTGTCTAGTAATCATTACTCATTATCTATGCAGCCTTTCTGTTAACTCCTAAAAAATTTAAACAGTATTCCTTGCAAGTGCATAGAAAAATTCCAACTTAGCTTTCACTGAGATAAAACAGACTTTGCCAAATCAGTAACCCTATCTATCAATGAAAGTTTATTCAACCTCTGAGATTCCTCCTCAGAGCCTTTAGGTGTTAGCTCACTTGTAGTATGAAGTTATGTCTTAGAATTGACAGTACCTGGAAGATAGTAAGCCTGTCACTGGCTTCCTGAGGTGTTAAACCAACCACCATTGGCCCATTCTAAAAGATAAACAAACAAAACAAACAAAAACAAACAACCAAAACAGAACAAAAAAAAGACATTAATTTAGAGGGTGAGAATAACCACCACTTATTCCTAATCAGCATTTTCTAAATGCTAACCTCGAACATTTTTGCAGCCTCCAGACCCCCTCTCCACATCACATAACAACTGAACCAAGAGATGACAGCTAACCTACTAGAATAAACACTTTTTTAAAAAGGATTGAAAAAATTCAAAGAAGGCAACTAATTGTCTTTTTAATGCAAAAATATTTCATTACACTGTAAAAACTAGGAAATCATAGCTCATTTTTTGAGTAAAAGTCAGCACTACTTAAAAGATGATACAAGATTAGTTCAGCTTCATTCATTTATATTCTAATGAAAAAGAATGTGAGAGCTTAAGCCACTTGTACATATAGCCAGAATCACAAAACTCTTCTAACATAATTTGTCATTAATCCTAGCCTTCATATTTGCTCATGCTAACTAGATATTTTCTAAAAACCTTGAATATTTTAATTCTTAATTTTTAAGAACTGATTACCAGCATTACTTCAGTCACGTACAAAACATCAACCAAACCTGCCCTGCACTGAAACTGAAACACCATCTTAACAAGAATAAACCTACTCAACAGTAGAGACCCATCCCGTTAATTAGTCAAATCCAAAAATCTTTCCATGCTCCCACTGCTCCTTAAAAATTTCTCTAATACAATAAAATAGAAACACTTGCCTGATCATAATCTGAATAGAACTGTGCACAATCTTCAGTAAAAGTCTTCACAGCACTAATAAGCTCTCCTCTGAAGTTTGGCTGCAAAGCAATGAGCTCATTCTGCACTTCATTTGCACGGATTAGCAGTTTTTCCCAAGTGTAGTGCAAAGTGTCCACCTTCTCTGTCTCTTCCTTGGCAACAAGGAGATGGTATTTGTTCAACATAGCATAGGATTCCTGCCAGAAAGTTGGATCAAGATACATAAAATGGTAACTTCAGCTAACTTCATATACATATATGTATGCTAACATTTTAAATTTTTAAGGACAGAGAATGATTTGTTAGAAAAATAAACTGTTCTTTTTACATAGCCATTACCAAAATCTGGCAAACCAATACCAAACTAGAGGAAACATTTTATTTTCTCAGAGTATTCATTTCCACTTGTGCCACCAACATGTGAACAATCCACATACTAAAAATCCTTAGTCAATTTTCACAAAAACACAACAGAAATTCACTGTCTGTAAATTAGCACAGCGTAGGATAGCAATGAACCTGTGACATAACAATTTCATCTGAAAATTTTTGTATGAAGTGGAGTTATTCCCATTTGTGTTTTCCAGCTTGAACAAATTGTAGGCAAATTGCAAAAATGGAAATGTAATTATCTGTCTACTACAACACTATGTGGCAAATATGCCAACCTCCCTTTCAAAAACCTGAAGAATCACTTTTTCTGCCTAGGGACTCAAGGCTCCTGCTTGAAGAATTGGAAGCTTATAGTGAAATTAGGAGCAATCAGGAACCATGAACATGTCCTAGAAAAAAGAATTCCACTGAAAAATCAATGGTGCATTTTGCCAAACTATAGCATTCTTTAATAAATACTCTGATCAGGAATGCAGAGAAACAGTCACCATCTGTTTTTAATTCTGCCATTTGTCAGATGTTCAGTAAATGCATTCTATCACATTAACTTCTTTAAGAAAGTCAGGTGCTTTTGTTTATTTTAACCTATGGTATAGCTGATTAAAGCAATCAATCTCGTATAGCCTGCTTAACATTAAATTTTTACTCCTCTTTAGGCTTAGCTAAAAAAAAAAAAACTAGGAATCTCATTCCTTCTTATATACAGACTTCTTCCACAAGAAGATTTCTTGCATTCAATATCTGTATTCTCATCTTCCTCTTACCTACATCACTCAATTTCTGCACTGTTCACTAAACCACCTCTCGCCTCAGCAGCAAGTTTACATTTGTCCAAATCAGAATTTCACACAGAAAGGTTTACAGGAACACAAAGGGTCTGTCACTCAACATTCAACACATATTAAATTACACATTTTCAAAGTTCACTGCTAAGTTTTAAACCAGAAAATAACTGCTCTCTTGAAACAGTACTCATACATGCAACATTCCCACTAGCTACCTCAATGGGGCCAATTTGAGAGTCAATAGAGATATGTAGTTCTCTGATCTCTTTTAAAGCTGACATGGCTATTCTGATATCATCCAGGTCTGTGATGCTGCGATTTAACTTCTTGCCAGTTTCCTCTATAAAAGTCAAAATTGCTTCCATCTGTGTTCTGTACTTCTTATTGCAATGGCACCCCAGCAAAGTTATCCAGGCTTTGGTTTCTGATCTCAGTGCTAGCTTCAGATCAGCTAAAAATATTGAAAAAATAATAGATATTAGATATTGTAGATATTTTTAAGATGCACTTTTAATCTTTTTTATTACATGCATTCTCTTTGGTGCCAGGTTTGGCTTTTCATTCTAACCCTTCACATACAGAGATGAAATCACATGGGCACCTTGAAGTGGTTTATAAAATTGCTTGCAATTCACGAGTGCTTTCCTCCTATTCTTCTCAGAATTTATCATCTTTTCTACTGGAAAGATTATCTAAAAACATTGAACAATTAATATACATTAGATATCATAGATATTTTTTAGGACCTATATTTGTACCTACTGGAAGGATGAGACTGAACTCTTGTTCATTTACCATTATACAAACTTCTGTCCTATACATCACTAATGAATTGGTTAATATTCTCATCTAAGCCTAAAATCTTTTCAAAAATTAATCTTTAAAAAAAATAATGTGGGGAGGAAATTAGGAGTCCAATTATGAAAGCTGAAGAAACAAAGTTTGATCATGGCATCAGTGGAATTGTTAAATAGAAGGGGGTTCAGCTGTCTCACTGCATGCAGCCAGGCAAGGAGAAAAGTAACATAAACTTATCATCTTACTCCCATGAAATGTGTACCCCTGGGAATAAGTGACAGAAGGATAGGCAAACATCAACCATCCACCCCATAAGTGAGCAGAAGGATCCAAGTAGGCTAATAAACTCCAGCTGAGCCTCACAGATATTCTTGTGTTAGTGTTTTGTTTGCATGAATTTACAGCCAAAACAGCAAACAGCCCTTCTCTCTCCCTTTCTCCTTTCCATTTTGAGTTCACCCATTAAGTTTCCATTTAGTTCACCCATCCAAAACTGTCACATCTTTCCTTCCTACTGGAGTCAGAAAGTACACGTCTCTGGAGAGAAGCTGATCTCTACCAGTGTACAGTGCAAGAGCTCCCACGCAGATGTATTCAGGCTCAGAATTGATCTTCAGGTCCAGGTCTTGGAAACGCAGAATTTCAGATTCAAATTCAGAGAGTAATGGGTTTCCCGCCATTAATTTATCAATGGTTTCCTCCTTGTCCCTCTGCCATACATGGTGGTAACAACTAAAACTCTCCAAAACTGTAAGAACTTCCTGAAAGACATTTACAAGTTCAAAGAAAGATTCTCAGTATCATATATATAGTATACGTATAATTTCTTAGCAGCTGCTCATTAAAGTACATGGTGAACTCCATAGTGGAGCAGGTTGAATCACCTCACTAGACAAAAGCCTGCTGGTAAATCTATGCTAAAGCAAATTCCAGTACTGATCACACATCATGCCAAAAACTCTGTGTTAATCACATCCAATTTGTCAGATCAGTATAAACATTTGCCAATTAAGTGAATCTTCACTCAATAAAATCATTGGAATCAGTGGAGAGTCAAGTTTAAAGCTAAGATACAGCACACTTGTCCCTCCCTGCCATTTATTGGGCTAGAAACCGAAACCTGAACTCCAGGACCCAACGTAATAAGAAAAATTCATTCTCAAATAATGAAGTTATGAGACAATTTTTTTTTAACATTAATTTCTAGACTCAATTCAGGTCTCTTTGATTTGAATATCATTTAATGAGTGTGCAAAAGAATTATTTTTCTGGTTTTCAAGAGTTCAGAAAAATATGAGAAAGTTAAAGTAAAATCATCGCTGCATCTAATTGAACAAGTAAATGAGAGATGACTGCCACGAGAGATAATCCACATCATGACTTACAATAAATACAGTACATGCAGCTATTTAAAGCTGGCTAAAAGATAAAAGTTTACAATATTACAAAATATCAAGTACCAAAATACCATGATAACTATCCACCATTATGAACTGCTCAGCACCAGCCTGGTAGTTACGCTTTAGTACCACTGAAGTTACAAGGCCCTGAGTCAAAGATTTTCACATGGCAAGACTCTTAAAAGGTTGAACGAGCCCCAGAAGAAACTGATGCAGAGCTCCCTAAAGAAATAAGTTCCACACCTACAGTTTACTAAAGAGTGCACAGAATAAGAACAAGGCAGAGAAGTTACGCATATCCTTTAAAATAAATCCCAATCTACACTAGCAAATCCTATGCAGCACTTTACAAATGCCAATCTGACAGCCACTTTTTTTCTAAAAACCTTCATAACCTCTTCATAGCGTGGCAGAAATCATGCTGCCTTCATTAGCTACACGCAACTCAACTATGCCTAGAATTTTTTATGATGTTTTAATTTATGAAATATTCAAAACCTCAAATTTTGGAACAGAGTCCACTTAATCCATGCTACACTTTTAAAGCATATTTGCAAATTTTCAGTCACAAGTTTTCCATCCACCATCCCAAATTTTTTCATTATTATATTTAATCACAGCTTTAAATGCCTACCCTTATTACCCAAGAATATAAAAAGTAATACACTAACATCCCTCAGATAGTGATATTAAACTAACATCTCAATTGTCTTACCCTTTTTGTAGAATTGATGGCACTACTGAGTAAAGATACTAACTTAATAATTTCTTTGTTCTCTGAAACATTCTCAAAGTAGTTCTGGCTCAGCACTGGATCAGATGAACTGAGTGATGCTGCATCTGATACACTATCTATAAAAGAAGAATCAAATATAAAAGCAGGTTTAGGACAGACATACTGTTTAGGACAAGCAAATTCCTAGAGACAAAAACAAATGACATATTTTTTCAGTAAGTATGCATCTTAAAGCTAGGTGTTCTTATTAATCAAAAAGTCAACTAGAAGTCAAGGAGGCCAACATAAAGTCATAAACATCTCCATTTTAGTAAAATCGCTCCATCTAGTTACCTTGTCAAATTTGGAACAAGCTCCACTCCAATCTTTCCAACAGAATCTTTCCTTTTCTCTCCCCTCTCCACAAGGTTTATCCTGTATGCTTCACTGAAGTGATTTACTTATATATTGGCATTTGCTTACTTACATATCAGCACTAAGCATTTTCATTTTCTGAAATACCCCACAATTGACAATTTGAAATACAAATTAACATTAACTCTGAGAAGATGAGCATAGCCAGTCCCCAAAAAGGAATACAAGAGTAAAAAAAAGTCCATCAGCTAGCAAATATCCACAAGTTTGACTTTACCATATTTTTTTGTTTCATCTCTTGCAAGCGAAATACTTAGTTTTGAAAGACTAATTTAACTTCTTAACCAGTTCAAGTATTACTGTCCTACTTCTTAGGTGCATAAGAGAGAGCTAACCTAAAAAGACTCAAACGTATTTTTTAAGTATCTCAGGTACAATGTAGAACAATCAACTCGGCTTGATTTTAAACCATTTCAGAGAAGAAAAACCCAGCAAAGACACCATCTTAAATTTCCTTGAACTAATGACTTCAATAACTCAATGTCTGATCACAAAATGGAATAATGAAAATCCTTTTAGAAATTCTAGTCTATTCAATCTTCTACACAATCCTCTCTACACCAATATCGCAATTTATATAGACATTTCTATTCAATGCCAGGTATTGTGTAAGTTCAACTTACTCTTCTTAAAGGGTAAGCACAAGTTTTGAGATGCCATTTGAACATGCCAAATTACAAACTGCACTGGCAAATCATGAAAGATTACTGTGTACCAACAGTGACTATAATTGTAACCAATATATATGCTATAACCCAAAGCAGTATAACTCTTCAAGAAGCACAAAAAATCCCCTTACTCAGATCTACAGAAGAACAAGTGGCAAACCTGATTTCTAATGAGAAAGAGATTTCTTCTCTAAGGCAATTTAAAGTCTGTGAGGTAATTTAAAATCTATCAAGTCTACTGGTTTTGATGTATTTTGTAATTAATATCTTCCAATACATTCTGTATAAATCACATTTACCTAACATTCAAATTTAGTGATGTCAGAGTTTATCATTACCATGGATGTTTTTCTTTCCAGTCTCTTTCATTCCATCATCAGAGCTGTCCCTGCTCCCACACCGCAACAGACCCACGTTTCTCTCTAACACTTTCTTCTGAAGAGAGAATAACATTTATTTTTTATTTGCAGCAGTTGTGCACCATTAATTCTAAGTAAGGCTGTTAAAGACACCAACCTTGGATATTCTCTCCTTACTCCACTGTCGAACTCCTTTCATTACTTTCACAATACTATCTACAGCTTTATTAAGTGTCTGCTGTACCTCATCCAAAGAGGGTGTCATGATGATATTAGGGATAGATAGGTTAATATTAGTCCTAATTATAGGATGAGAACCTTTTTTCTGCTTAGAAGTACTGTAATTTTCTAAACAAAAGACAAAAACAGAAGACAAAAACAAAACAAAAATGCTGTTCATATTTTTTCAAGACATCAAGCTAGGCATCGTTTTGATATAAACCAATAAATATATCTCCTGGTGTAGAGTATTAAGTGTAATTTCTGAAGGGAAAAAGAATTCCTGAGTAATTTTTAAGATGTACTGCTAAACTCTACAGCAGCACAAGTGAAAAGTAGGTGCAAAGCTATTTTTCTCCATGAAGATCCTCTTCAACTTGTTGGGTTCAGCTAAACTCTGTTTAGCAAGTAATTTTGTTATCTGGCTGGTACTCCCAGTCAGCATATTAAACTGGGCACAGAACCTCCTTAGAGTCTCGTAGTATTGTATGCCTTATAAGCTATAGAGACCAAAGACAACTGCCCTTAGTTTCATTTCTTAAAGGCATACGACAATAAAACACTTCAAAAGAGTTTTCCACCACCATGTATGGCAATATCTGAAGGCAATTAGTAAGAGAAAAAACACACCTCTATTTTTTTTGTACAGTTTTATGTAAAAGCCAATGTCAAACTGGTCTTGTCAAGTTATCAAGACCTTAACTTGTCAAGCTAATAATTGATAACTTATAACTTAGGCGGTAACTTATCAAGTTTTCAAGGTCTTATCAGAAATTTATCTATCAAGTCTAGCTCCAAACATAATATCGGCTTCAGAACAGTACAATGAGTCTTAAGAGAAACAGCATTGTAATGACACTTTCTTACTGTCACAAGAAAAAAATACCTTTGGAAATACACAATGTTATCACTTGTAACTTAACAACACAGCTTAATAAAAATCCCTTTGTTTTCCCCTCTTTTACACTTGCAACTCTTATTTATACAATTATGGGATATTACATTCACATTTTTCTTTTTATAGCCTAAAAGAACAATGTACTGCAATGCAGCCACCTAAGAAGTTGATGGTGGAAGATGCATGAATGCGCTTGCGGATGGTCTCCAGAGTATTTCGAGTGACTTTCAAAAGGGCATCAATGTTACGACTATTGAAGTAAGAAAGTAGTTCATTGGCTTCTTCCTCTAACTTTTCTAAATCCATTCTCTTCCTCTTTGTTGTAGGAGACAGGCCAGCCCACATCTCACTGGAATTTTGTGAGGAAGTCAAGCTTTTTGATCTTCTTTCCTCTTCTGTTGCTAAAACATCATAAAACCAGTTAGTTAAGGTTACTTAAGGGACTTGAAAATACGATAAAGCAACACTTCCACAGGTGTCTGAAATAATTTTAAGGAAGTGCAGAATTACCCATTTGTAATCTGCACCTCAATGTAACAGGCCTTTTAGTCTTATCTGCCCTCTTTCAGTATAAACTGGCATGATTATCATCAAAATTTAGATATTATTTCTTATTCTCTTTCTCTAGGAAGTCCAGCAATTAACCAAGGCTACTAAGTAGTTGTATGGGACTAACTTTTCAACATGCAAGTTAGATAAATAATATTGACCTATTTTGTAGATGATAAATGATTGTTAGCTTATTCATTATCCAGGTAAATTCAAAGAAAAATATTTAGACATTAGATGCTGTTCAGTACTTCAGTCACCTAAGCTACAATGTCCCCCAACACATATTATCAGCATGAAAAAGAAACAAACACCAACCAATGCAATACAATACAATCTTCTTACCTGTATTTTTGTCCCTTTTTTCACCACCGGGTACAATTGACTTCTCACCTTCTTTACTGACCTGTTCCTCAGTGTCAAGTAACATGTTAATCAGGTCATTAGCAGCGGCTTCCACCAGAGAGCTTTTTAAGTGTAAAGTGTGAGAACCTTTTATACAGAGCTCCTGTTACCAAACCAAAACAACAATATGCTCTTATCGTCACAATTCTCATGTCAATTTCATGGTCATAACAGCCTTTATTAATACAAATGTCAAGGCCTAAGATCTGTGAAAAACCAGATCTATATACAACATTAATTTTAAATTGGTTTGTTCCAAAACATTTAGTATTGAGAAGATGTCATAAATGTCTTTCAACATTGCTTTGGCTTCTTTCTCAAATCACATGATTCGTTAGTTAATACCATGAATCAATGTTTATAAAGCCTAGTTTCACTAAAAGGTTCCCAAAAGCAAGCGCTTCCTAATTTTCTTAACTTTCCAATGTAGACATGGGAGATTCAACACTTCTTTTAATCATTGTCAGTTTACATTAATTGGCTGTGCCATAATGAGTATTAGCCAATCATATTTCCCATTTACAGCTAAATAGAAGATAAAATCTATACAAGCTGTACTTATTACTAGAAAAAACACAAAAATCATCTGCTGGAGAGAGAAATCAAAAAATGAGATTAAATAAAAGTCAGAAATCTCTTACAGTATTGTGCATCTTTTTTCTCCAATACTTATAATAAAATCAATCAGGTATGCTTTAGCTAACTATAATTTTTACCTATAATGGCCTTTTAATTTTTTTCTTCTTTGTTTTCTCATATTTAATTCAGCCTAAACAAACATGACTACCTTTGTTTAATTAAAAATCAATAATTGGAAATATTCAGCCATTTCCAAATTTTAAGACATAATCTTTGGTCTTCCTAAGGTTCTGTTGAGTTCAGAGAGAAAGCAGATCTGATTTTCAATATCACAGCAACCACTAAACAAAGTACTCTGGGATTTTTGCACTGGGTAATTATTTTTGTTGCAGCAATTTCTTTAGAAACTTAAAAACACCTGTTAGGTGACAGAAGCTATTTCTA
Source organism: Melanocharis versteri (assembly GCA_013397845.1). Lineage (NCBI taxonomy): Eukaryota > Metazoa > Chordata > Aves > Passeriformes > Melanocharitidae > Melanocharis > Melanocharis versteri. The sequence goes on from VZTG01009488.1 coordinate 580,474, forward strand.
GTCCCCTCTAATTAAAAATTACAATAAGCTTACAAACTGTTACTATTTTCATTGTACCCATAACTGAGGTTCGTTACTCGAACTCAAATCAATTGGCTGCTGTAATTGCTATGTGTGTAATTGCTACGTAGCAGTTTAAGTTTTCAAGTTATCATACAGTGCAGAGAAGCTTTTGTGCTCACTCGCATATATTTTTACTTTAGTGAATATCATTCTAGTACCTGCCCAATCAGGAAGGTAGCAGCAGGATCAACAAAAACAACTATGGATTGTGAGGCTTACAAACTTCTACTCATTCCATACTATATTATTTTGTATTTTACTCTGTATTTAACAACAAGGTGAGTTGTTACAATGGCCAAAAGAGAAAAGGCCAAAGAGTTAAATACACTAAGATAATCAAAACTTTCATTTGTAGTATTTATTGCTAAAAGAGAAAAGGAATGAGGATTATCTACTTGATTTTCTACAGTCTTTATCAAACAAAAGTTTATTTCAGGAGAAGACACATTAGACATTATAACCTAAAATGCAATACCTTACTATTGTCTCACAAAATTATTCTGACATTCAATTTAATTATGACTGTAATCAGCTTTCTAACCAGCAATTTTCATGTTTATGGTTAATTACCCTCAACATAGAAGTATTTTGATGGGGTGAAGGAAGTGTCTTTTGCCAGGACACCTTCACTCGGGGAGTGCTGCTATATTTTACACATCCCATTATCAACTCAGGAGAGTTTGAGATACTCATTACACAATCCTTTCCATAGTATTTACCCTCCTCAGGCAACTGCTGGAGAATTCTCTGATTTAAACTGGAATAATGACAAAAGTAAGACACTATCATAGAGGTAAAATTTTTGAGTGATGTGAAAGCATAAAAGAAATATCATACACTATCTGGCTTGACATTAATAATGCATAGAAAAGAACATCTCAGCTCAGATCTCTTTGCATTTGGTGCTTTTGTTCCTTTTTAAGGTCCCAGCCAAGCAAGTGGGGATTTCCATGCATATCCCATGCATGCTTCATTAATACTGCATTCAGAAATTTTTATCTCAAAAAAAAGAAAAATATCTGAACTCAAATTCATCAATCTCTTCTTCATGAAACTTTTATCTACTAGCCTTAGTCTTCTGAAGAAATTCCTCACAGCTCTGTGGTTCATCTTCTGGCAACATACAGAGAGGCACTCTATCCATTTCTTGAAGGACAGCATCAATACGAAATTCAACCAAGTCATTCACTCGATCAAGCAGTAACTCCAGCTCAGCTTTTGAAGAAAACAGAAGATGCAGGACAAGCTTAAAAGTTTGAATCAACAGCCCTTGCAAAGTCTCGTTTAAATTTTTGCCTCAACAAACTATCATATTAAATTGTGAACGAATTCTGCACCTCAACCAATTTACTTCAAACATCTAAACTTTTGTGGCAAGCTTCACCACAGGAATCATAATTAACTTGTTGCATAACACATGCTTACCTAGCGTATGCTATCTACATGCTAAAACATAACTACGATATTATATGAATATAATCGATTGTGCAAATACATATCATATAGCTTTCATATAAAATACAATATACATTATAAATATATACAAGACTAACTTAAAGGATACATATTTCAAACATGAAGACATTAACATTTAATTGAGGGCCAACAGTATTTCATCTTCTCTGTACCTTGAACTAGTTACAACTCGGAGAACCTACTAGCAACAGAAACTTTCAGCAAATAAAATTTCTATGCTTCAAACAAATGTTAGAAGCCAAACAATAGTTAACAGAAAACAATCACTAGAGTTTTCAAAGTTTAATAGCAATCTGCTCTCAATGCTGAAGCTGAAATAGCTGCAAGGTGCCTGATCCAGACTCAAATTACTTGCATTATTCAAAATTAAATTAAGCATAATATCAGGCTAGCATCCAAAATGCACTTTAATTTGCCATTTCAACTAAAGAAAATTTCCACTAAAACTACTTGTGCAATTTCAAGAAACAAAATCTGTTTGCTGTATTAATTAAGCTGAAGAAAAAGGAAGTCAGTATCTTCAGAAAAAAAACGCATCTCGGTGCAACCTTGTGATAATCTTTTGAAAACACTACAAGTTCATCTGTTTTCTAAAGCTGTTGTCCAAGATGTGTGTGCATTAGTTTTAAAGAGATTGATGTCAAAAAAAAAATTAATATGAAATGCTATTGAGCAATGATAGTGCCAACTGAGTCAGTACATTATCCCCTGAGAAGCTGTTTTGTACATTATAGAAACAAAAAAGCAGGACTAGGAAAAGTCTGAAACCTAGGAGCTCTTTTAAAAAATAGCTATCATTCTTTAAATTCAGAATATACTGGGCCTTTTGCACCGTACTTTATGTTTGGTGTAATCCCAACCGCCTAACATATAAATTAGTAAAAATTTGATGAACATACAAGACAAAAAGTAGGTGGTGTTATAAAACAAATGTTTCATGAAATACAGGACAGGTGAAAATTCTGATATCTTTTATGTATAAATCAATTAAGTGCAAATTATGAAAAGAACTGTAATCTCATAATATAACTTGCATTGTATAGAACAAATAACCAGAAGTTAATGTAAGGAGGCATGTAACCTACCTAGCTTAGAAAAAACTGTATTAATATATTTCTCAATATTCAAGGATGTCCAGTTCAGTAACATGAGACCTGGCTGGATAGCATCATCTACATTTACTAATCGAGGAGCCATCAGTTGTTCAAAAGGGTGTTGTATTTTCAGTTTAATTCTTTTGTATTCTGCCAACATCACCTGAAATAAACAGAGAATGAAAACATTAGTTAATATACACTGATTTGAACCTCTTCATATACACATATTTATGACCACTTAAACTAAGAAAATTCATCTGTAGTACATTACTGAAATTCTTAAGGAGTTATAATTAATTGCTTGGGAAAGGTTTTCATTATTTTTGGCAGAAGTTCCCTATTTGTTGCTCTTTATATCTCTATATATATTTGTTCACACCGTAATCAATCTTTGATTGCACTGGTGCTGTGATGGAGCCAATTTCTTTCTTAGTGGCTCACATGATGCCGTGTTTTAGATTGGTGACCACAACTGTGTTGCTAACACACTGATATTCTGGGTATTACTAAACAGTACTAGTACAGCATTGAGTCCTTTTCTGCTTCTCACACTACCCTGCTGGTGACTGGGGACACACGAGAAGCTGGGAAGGAACACAGCCAGGACCCCAGCTGATTAATGGGATCTCATACCCATGACATCACGCTTAAAAACGTAACCTGGGAGAAGAAGGAGGGAGGGGGAAACTCAGAGCTGTGGGTTTGTCTCCCCAAGTAGCTGTGATACTGCCTTGTTTTCCCAGACTAATTCCTTGTTTTATTCTCCTCGTGCATGCAGTTGTTGCCTTCCCTATGAAATTGTCTTTATCTCAACTCTCATGTTTTACATATTAAAGTTCAGATTCTCCCCCCCATTCCAAGGAGGGGAGTAAGGGAACAACTGTGTGATGCTTGGCTGCCTACTGGGCTTAAAAAATCCTGCAAATTTCAGTCTGTAAATGGGTGTTACAGAAGACAAAAAGCCCAAGGAAAAAATACATCTAAGTGAACTTTCCAGCAATTCTAGTTAGATCAACCTTACCAGAATTTTAATATACAATTTGTTTTCTAATGCCTCTTTAACCAGCTGATCTAGTTTCACATGTTTGGCAATAACATTATGACTTATGATTTTTTTTTCCATTTCAGAATCAAGTAGTCCTTTAAAGCTATAGGTTTCTGGACACCCATCTTTGAATAGCCATCTTGATTCATCGAGAATCTTGTCTGTTCATAGGCAGATAAAATTATCCAAAGGATTTAAAACACGAGAGAAAGGGAAGTTTCAGCTTCTCTTTTTAAACTATTCCACAGACATCTGTGTAAAACACCAATGCCAGGGAAAAAAAAGCTGCTACTTGCTGCATGCTTTACACTTTTTAAAAGCAGACCACCTGTTCCTCCCTCCCAGCTATCTTCTCAAAACAAATGCTGTCCAAGATTGACTTCATTATTGGATGAGAGATAAATTGCTTATCATTTAGAAAGCAAGCAACAGCATGAGGCATTTTGTAAGCTTCCTTTCCTCTCCATCCCCATCTCTGTCCCTGACTCTGCAGAGCTTCCCCTAACCCACGCATCTGCAAAGTAACTTCACAGAAAACATAAAGCCAAGAATTTTTTTTTAAAGTGCCCCGAGACAGTCACACAAATAAAAAAATAGATTTGCAAATGTTTTCTTAGTGCATAATCATTGATCTTCTTTTATCCTCTTCCATATGTATAGAAGCCAGGCATCTTAATGTACAGTACACATACACAAAATAACTAAAGTAAACCCACGTGCAAATTGTTGACAATCTTCTTGTACCAGTATCTCTGCTGTTGAATAATACTTGCAAATGGTGGAATTTCAAGGCACATGTGAGCCATGCAATCTGTTTCTCTGATTAAAGTTAATATTTGAGGGTCAAAATTCACAAACAATTCTCCTGTTTCTGGAGCTTTTACCAAGAGAGTTGCTTGAAGTCCTCTTTTAGTTAATTCAATCTGCAGGGAATAAAGTCATCATTCCTGATCAGACAAGCCACTGCAACAGAATACTTTGGTTTGGATATAAATATCCCTTTGGCAGATACTAAAATCAAGTACTGCTGACAAAGACTGATATGGCACATGAATCCAAAACCAAAATTTATTAACACAATGTGTATGGACCCAAATACTTAACAATCAAACTGCTATTTGTCTGACAGATATTTTTCTGTTGGGTCTTGGATGTTATAAACTGCATTCCACTGTCCAAAATCAAATCAGAGCCATAGATTTTCTTGCTTCGACCATTTTAAATCTTAACCCTCATCTCCTTGGAACTTATTGCATATTCTGCAATAAGGCTGCACTCAACCTCCTCAATGAATTAAAGTATTCTTGGATAACCTCTTCACATATCTTCTGAATAAACTTATCCCCATTTCTCCTTTCGCTTGTTTTCCAATACCTACACACATTCCAATCTATTGGATACAATTCCAATTATATCCAACATCTGGGCAAATCTTTTAAAATACTAAAATTAATGTTTATTATAGATTTTTTTTTAATTCTTAAAAGGAAAGCGTAATCACACAATTTGTTTAACTGCCTTATTTAAATATTAGAAGACCATTTGTTCTCTATGTGATTAGAAAGGACAACATTCCTTAGACCACCACACATTGAAAATTCGGCTGACACCAAGAAGCAATCCTGCCTTAGGCAGGCAAACTTTTCCTACATTAAAAACTTCACTGCTGTTCCTATTTTCCAGTTTTCCTTTTGTTGACGTAGCTTTGTTGTTCTTTATTCACTCCTCAAACTTCATGTATCACATTACATTGAGATGGAGCTCATTTCTAGGCCATAGTTTCAGAACCCATTGATGTCATTCAGTGCACTTTTTTTCTTTTTTTTATGGAACACAGAGAAAATTTGCACCACCTTTCAATGTCTAAAATATAGTGGAGTATACTGCTTGTTTCAGCAATATCATATACTATCATGACATTTTATACAGCATTTTTCAAGAAATCATCTAATAAAGTTTTGTCACTGAAGTTGTCATGCTATATCCACTATCATCAGTCTTCCAAAAAAAAAAAAAAAGCTCAACTGCCTTAAATAGAAACTGATTCTTTTTCTGTAAAGTTCAACAGCCAATCTTACTGCACTCATTTTTGAGCTTGATACTCATTATTCTCACTTTCAAGTCTTCCTCTCCAGTTTATGTTTTCTTCTCATGCAGTTTTCATTGTTAAGGTAACAGAAACTGGTAATGCAAATAAGGGGTACATTGAAGGCACAAGTCTTACACTACCAAATAATTATAGTAACTTTTACACTTCCAGGTAATTTATTATCTTAATATATCCAAGTTGAACATCATTTGCTATAGCAAAAAAAAAAATAGACTTAATAGACTTTTGTTATTTAAAAAAAAAACAACCTGAATTAATAAGATGGTAACCATCCAGCAACAAGTAGAAAAAAGAGGGACAAAAATGTTTGGAAATCTCAGAAAGTGATATTAAGTTTAACGTTTACATTGTACAGAAAAATAAAAAGTAGTAGGAGCTACAGCCCTATTTGTGTTCCATTTGTATTCTCCACGGGACACTTGCCCCCTCCTCGCATTTTTCTTTTGTTGAGGCGTAGAGCAGGAGCTCCACCTTGTGTTCTGTGACACTCACGTCCACACCCGTGTGCGCTCTTCTTGTCTCGAGAGAAGAGACTACTGAGCAGTAGTCACATTTTTTTTGCCGTACCCGGTAGACAAGTGCATGCATGTTAAAGTGGATATACTTTTACTATATTTTCAAGGCATACGTGTATGTTTCAAAGTTGAAATTTTGTTCAAATCCACCTCCCTTTGTTCCCACCTAATGAAAGTTGGAGCGGGCTCAGTAAGTTTATATAGCTGCCAAGTGTGATTTGACTGCTATAAGAGAAACCAGACAGGTTGTTTTAGTACAGATCAGAATCAGATCACAGATGATTCGGACCTCATAAAGGAAGGCATCACTTCAGGGGAGATGCCTGGGATGTTATTGTGATTTTACAAAAGATGAAAGGCGAATTGACTTGAAAGGCAGTACTTGACTGCTCCATCAAGGCATGGTACATGTCAGAAAATCTGATGACTAAATCATCTAGCCAAAGGGGACAGATGTAGCCCCACAAGAATCATACATTCTCCTTAGTCTTTATAGATGAGACAAGGTAGTGAAAACCATTATCAGTACACTTGGAGTGATGCAGGTATCCAGCTCAGTACTAGAATCAAAAAGGAAACTGAGTCCAAGATAGAAACACTAAACAAATGCAGAAGGTTTCCTGAAGCATTACAATTTGTTCCATAAAATATGAGGGATACACACCAGCTCTCTGTGAAGAGCACGTGAAAACAAATATGAACTTTCCAAGTCAGCAGAATAAGCATGGAAGTTAAAGACCTTTCTAAGTACAACAGCAATTTTCATTACTGCCTGGGAGCAGGACCAACTATACACAGGTTAATGGTGCCAAATTTGGATATTATGTACCTGAAACGTAATGTATAATAAACAACAATTGAGGTACCACTGTTCAAGTTCCTTGATTCCCAACTTGCACTCAATTCCAGATTAATCATCAATAATATATACTCTGCACCAGGTCTCAAGACAGCATATTTTAGGTTCTCTAATACTGCAATCATTTCTCCTGGCTTACTATACCAAATTGACACAAAACATTCCCACTTACAGTATCAGACAATCAAATCTGATGACTCTTTAAACTGCATTTCACACTGCATGTCAAATTCAAGTGTGAATGAGGTAAGATCAGGAAAATCTAATATATTCAGACTGGAGAAAAGGCAACTGGTACCTCTGGTCCCAGATTTGGTCTCAGACTAACTTTGAGAAGATTGATGATTGTCAGCACCAGAGTTTGTACAAAAGCTGGGCCTGAGTTCCAAAAACAACAGGCAGATGCACTGATAGGTGTGACACCACCTTCAAAACTGCAATCTGGAGATTCTGATCCTTCTTTTTCAGCTTTGCAGGGCTGAGACCAATTTTTCTATAAGATGCCCTTTGACAGTGTAGAAGAAGCAGCTCCTGCTTGACCTTAACAAGCAGCCCTTTTCCCATAGGAAACCACATACCAGGGAATCATCTCCAGCCATAAATACCTGTGTGAGAGTGCTTTGGTTGGCAGCCCAGAACACTGGGCCACGAGGACTGTGTGGGATGTGTGAATGTTTTTTGAGAGGAGCAAGAAACATCTGTTCTGTTTGCATGCTGCTCCCTCTCCTACTCACTGGCTGCATAGCTTGATCCTAAACTGGTACACAGAAAAAACATATAAATACTCGTGTGGGCTTAATAAAGTGATTCTCTTAGCCCATAACAGGGTCCGTGTCTTCAATCGCTACTGACAAGGCAACAAAGAAACTGGAGGTGAAAAATATGCCAGAAGGAGAGTAGAAACTTGCAGAGAATTCAAGGCTTTAAAGTAGCCCCTGCAGAAGCCATCTGATAATACAAAGGTAGTCAGAGGTTCTATGTACAAAACCTAAGAGGGCAAATAGAGCCAAATGAGATTTAGAATTTAAGGTAAACCATGTTCTCTGAAGAATATTCAGGCTACAAAGTGCTCTGTCTGTAAGGCCTCAAACAACTTGCTCAACGAGACACATAGAAAGGGCCTTTGGTTGTTCATGTACTCCGAGTTAGACGCATGGGAGAAACACCAATCACATATTCTCAAGAGATCAAAACAACAGAAATGACTTTACTGGCAACTTTAGCAAATCAGAGAACTTTGGCAAAAGGTTTAGTACAACGTTAATTCGACATAAAACACTTCTCAAAGCATTAACTTGACCCATTCAACTTCGCAAACTCTAAGCCCGCTTGATTTTAAGTTACTCAAAAAATTCCAAGAGGGAATTAGAAGAAGAAAGATAAAGAGAGAAGGACAGAAAAGATATAGAATAGCGCACATATAGCTATCAACTCCTGGGTTCCAGCAGTGTTCAGATAGAAATTCCAAGAGGAGGTAGGCTCAAGACATCTGATATTCAGCCTTAAATACCCCTCAGCCTTCATAGGCTCTTCCCCCAGGTGGGACTTCCAATCATTTGGCCACTCAGGAGCTGGGTTAGGGGCTCCAGAGACGGGTGTGGATCAGTGCCTCTGGTGTGCCAGGGGTTGGTAGCCACTGCAGGGCTGGGATACAGGCTCTGGAGGTGGGGTGTGGGACAGTGCACTGCCTCACCAGGGCAAGGCCCGACCTGCCCCTTCTCCCACAGACGTGCATCCCGAAATGGTCAGTAGGAAATAAATTTACTTTGTACCGGTTCTGACTGGGTTAATTTTCTCTGACTGCATTTAATTTTCTTCATAACAGCTTGTATGGTGTCATCAGATTTGTTATCAAAACAAAGCAGATAACACACTAATGTTTCAGTTGAACAGTGCTTGCATAGCATCAAGGCCTTCTCTTGTTCTCACTCTGTCCACACAGTGAATAGATTGGGGGCTGGGAGTGGGGATGAAGGATGTAAAAGCAGCTCTGGGGGGACAAAACCCAGCAGATGTCATGAAATAACAAAAGGATGTTACAAAATAAGCAAAGGGATATTCCTTGCCATATAACATCATGTTCAGCAATAAACAGGGAAAGACAGGAGTTGAAGGGCTTAGCCACGCTCTGCTCTGGAATTGGTTAGACATTGTTTGACCAATGGGAGATGGCGAGAGATTGCCTCTGCAGCACTTGCTTTTCTCTTTCTTTCTCCATTTTTTCTTCACTAACAACTTATCCTGACCCACAAGTTTTCTTGCTTTTGCTTTTCCTTTCCTCTTCCCTGTCTAACTGGGGGTGCATGTGGGAAGTGAACGAGCATTTGTGAGGTGCTTAGCTGCCTACCCACAACGGGGCCAAAGCCCACTTGTGCACTGAGTCTGCTATTATCTGTTCAGACTGGATGCTTTTTACGTGTATATTTACAGAGTATATCCATGGATTATCACTCAAAATAATATTTGTATTGTCCAGAGTAGAGGAAACCTCTGTGTCTGCTTTCACCTTAAGCCAACCAGCTGACAAAACTGTTCTCCCCACATGTGGTGATCTTGCACCAGAGTCAGAGGAATGTGGCAGAGACAGAGGGGCAGCTAAGCCTACCACCAGATATTCATTATACATTGTCTTTCTAACTTCTTAGTTATGATGAAGGTCTTTCAGTTGTTCTGAAATTCAGCTACAGGTACTACAGACCCGATTTTTTTTAACAGGAACTCTTTCTTGTGAAGTACCTTTTCCTATCCCATCCCTCACTTGAGAGTCATCGTAAGTCTCTAGTTAAGCATACCTGACTACTGCTACTGACCAGGGATTCCACCATTTTTCAAATTTTTCTTTAAGGTATATCTCAACAAAAATCAGCTGGCTTACCTGCTGAAGCCATTCCCTGTGGTAGATCACCTCAAATTTCATTAGAACTTTTGCTACTTTGTTGTAATTGCGGATTATGCTCTTGCCATCTGGTGTTTGCAGAACTGCTGGATGTCTCTGGAAAGTCTCCATGGGCTCCTTGATCCTATGGAATAAGTGGCGTGCCCACAAGATCTTGCCAGCTATTGGAGGCAGATTGCGAGCCAGTGGAGGGTCCTTCTTGTGCCTAGTGTAGATCTTACAGACCGTTTCTATGTCATGTCCATAGTTTTGAAATATTTTCTGATACTTTTCATCAATGCCGAGATTCGGGATTTGCAATCTGCTTAGAAAAATAATAATCATGAAAAAATTCCTTCAACATTTCTGAAATCCTTCTAATGCATCGTTGAAAAAATACAGTTGTTCCAGATTCCCTTGCATGCTTTAGAAAATAACTACTTTAGCAGCAGAGTTTTCAGCCTGAACAAATGCTGTCACAACCTGATTCCAAGCAACCGAGATTTAGACCAGATGATAAAAGCTTCCAAGTAAGCCTACACATTTTCTGTTTTGTCACTGTTTTCAAACACTGAGCTGAAATTATGTGCAGCAAACTGCAACCAATTCACCACTAGCTGTCTATTCTATTAAACAGATTATAATACGAAAACTGGCAGAATAAAGAGTGAAGCTGTTTTGCAACAATGTTTATTCATAAAGACAAATTTCACTGTTTCTTAATAAAAGCATTTTACTCTCTTGTAACTGCATTGTGGTAATAAATTAATGTCATTTTTCAAGCACCAAGCTAAGGCAAATATGCTAACAGACAAAGTATTCCTATACTTAAGCTGATTTTGAAAGGTGAAGTTCAAAGTCCACTTATATTTTGCATTTTCTGATACAAAAAATCTGGCTTTTATTCATTCAAGCTACTGAGAGGACAACCTTTAATTAACAGGGCTGAACAGTTGAGTGTAAAGAGGTTGAGTCGGTTTTGTTTGTAATTAAGAAAATGCCTCCTGCTCTGCTCCTCCTTCCCTCCCCCCTGCCCTTTCCACCATCCTCAATGTCTTATTTCCATTGCCTGGCAGAGTTTTAGCAATCTAAATAGGACATATTACCTTTCAAATTTCTGCAACATACTCAGTGCCCTTTCAGTGCTCAGAGTACTTTCAAAGGTGATGTCCATGAAACTCCTTAATTGATCCTGAAGAAGAGCAAATAATTCTACATCAGAGAAGTCCATAAGGAACACGCCCCAAATATGCCAGGTATTATTTGACAGGATTTAACATGCAATATATTAGAAATAATTTGTTTATGTGAAACTAATCTCCGTAAGTATTACTTTCCTTTCTTCCTTCCTACAATGATTAAACAAAACACAGCCAACTTTCAAGGCATTTTCTTTCCAAATTCCCTCTGTAGCTGTGCAACCAACAAAAGCTTCTGTACCATCCAATGTTTCACCACGCTGAGACGCCTCAAAAATGCTTGCTTACCTCTTTGGCAGCCAAAGCAAGACAAGCATTTTTTTTTGTTTGTTTTCTTCTGCAGATACCCTTTCCTTTTACCAACTTGTGATTTCAGAACTATGGGAAAGTTAATTATCTGACTTATTTGTACTACACTCCCATTCACTCAATGAAACCACCCATTTTTGTTATTCTTGCCAGCATACAGTAATGAAAAATCCTTTTGTTGAAGCCCCTCAAAGGCCTATTCCATTAAACTAGTCTGAAAGATAATAAATGGAAGCTTTAAATTGAAAATATATTAAAATAATTTTTCAATTTCAGAGTACAAACTTTGAGATTTACATAATTTTTTTGTTTGTAACTCAGAGAGGATAATAGGGATTCATCAGTAAATTAAATTCTTATTCGTATCATAAAACCTACGTGAAGATCATTTATGTCTCTGCAAAACTCTTCATAGTCTTGGTCAAAATCAGTCTTCTGTTGATCCAAGAAATCATAATGCTTATTCTTCATGTTGTCAACAATGCCCTAAATAGTTTCACAGGAAAAGATAACTATTACCAAAAAATGTCTTATCAAAAAGACTCACCACACCTAATATTTAGCACAACAGGCTGTACACATTCACATTTTACCTTTGCTAATAGTTCCCAGTACTTGCCGAGCAATAAAAGCAAACCACTTATATGAAATATTTGCAGGAATCAAGTTGGTGTAATGTCCGTTCAAATTTCATTTATATTGTTTATTTCTGTTTTAAATCAATTAGAACCAACAGAAAATTCAGACTTGCTTTTCATCAAAGACATTTGTTACTCATTAAACATTCTGTCATGCAGATGTTCACTTCTATTCAAAACTTAAAGTTCAATAGAGAAAAGTATTTCCACTGATTATTATTTTCCATATCCTTTAAACAACTGATTCCATATATAAACAGACTATTCAAAAGGCACAGTAAGATGCAGCACATCACCAGCCCACACCTTAGCATTCCTGGCTTCTCTTACACAGCTGCTGTCCACACACATGAAAGTATATCTTAATCAGCATCTCCCTTGAGCTGTACACACAGATAAAGGATTTCTAATGATAAACTACTGTTCAACATCCTAGTAGTTTACCACAGTATAACTATGAAACTCAGCGTATTTTCAGCTCAGCTGACTTCCATCATTTTATCATAAATCAACTGAAATTCAGTTTCATTGCATTGCTGCAAATAAAAATTCCATCTTTTCCTCTAACAACAAGCGAATCCTAGATAGTGACTAAGTGTTAAAGCATAAAGAACAGCAAAATAGTAAATTCCTATTGTAAAAAAAAATTAAGACATATAATCAGTCACATACTAACTACAGCTATGGTCTGTGTCAAATACTTTGGTATCTCAATTTTGTCACTGTTTTAAAAAAGTGCGCTTTTCTGCCCTTTATACAAACTATCCAGAACCTTCCATGCAGCATTTTTTACCTAAGCTTTCCTCATCCCCAAGCGCAATTGACTTTAGAGCAGCTGGGTCTCACACAAAGTTGCTATTTAAGGACCTGTGTGCTGCAATGGCTAATGAAGCATACCTGTATAGAGTTTGCATCACAGCCTGGGCTGACGGTCACAGGCAGCTTTTCAAACACAAATGCCCCAAACAAATGAGATTCCTGTGTTCCAGACTACCAAAATAGTACCATCATTGCATGGCCTGAAACTTCTCAGCAGCCTGGGTTGCTGAGAAGCCTGGTTGCACAGCTTTGGAGAGCAGCCCTTGGAAGCAAAATTTAGAGCAGTCCACACCTGTCCTGCCCACATGGAAGAGTCCTGGACCAAGCTATCCCTATAGCTGTGCCCTGGCTAACTCTCAAAAGACTACAGAACAGAACAAGGCAGAAAACTAGCTACTGTGAAGGAGGTATTCAAGGAACCAAAACCCCAGAGTACAGAGGAGTAAATTGAACCAGGAAGGACCATGGAATGGTCACATTTTACACTACAGTTATTTCACTAAAGGAAACTGTTGACTCCTGACCATGACAAAAAGGCAAAGGACAGAGTAAAGCAGACTAGAATGCCATATTTGCCTGTATGGCCACTGTATCATATGTGATCTCAAAAAGCTGTCTACAAGTCCACACATTGAATACTTCTGATTAATTTTAATATTTACAAGTGCCATAATTATGATACTGCACTAATAAAATTACATTAAAAAGTAAGCTAACTCAGGCTCAGTAAAAACAGGGAAGACTCCATTTGGTAGAAAAGAAAGCTATCTGAGAAAGAAGGAAGGAAAAGAACATGATTTATCATATTTATATTCTTAGAAGACCTCCTTTTTGTTCAAGCCACACTTCTCTTAAAAAAAAAATCAGGAAAGAAAACTGCACAGTAATACTAAGAAGCAAAGCGGCACTCATAGCTAGCCCAACATTTGTAGAGACAGAAATGTAGCACTGCTCACTTTTTGTCCTGATCATAGCACAAAACCATGCTCCAATTACTCCTGTTAGTCACCCCACTTTGTTGCTTTTTTCAATCAGCTTTGATTTTAACATACTTCTTCCACATGTCCACTTGTACTTTTTCTTTCAACTTGTCTGGTCATTTCCCAGCAATCACATATTCACATTGCTATTACCCAGTAATTTTAACACAATTAAAGAGTTACTTTTTCTCTCAATAAACACTTCCCTAATTTTCATAATTTTCTTTTTAAGGTTCAAGTTAGACTGACACAATATACAAAATCTAACGTGTACCTGATATTTTGTGATCATTCCTTCCAATCCCTCTATCTTAGACTCCTGTAGAACTGAATAGGTTTCCATAGTATTGAAAATATCTATTATCTTTACCAGACGACGATGAAAGGCTTCAAATTTTCCAAATATATACATCTCACTAAAATCAAATTTTCTTTCAGCTGGATTTTGTTTCAAATTCTCTTTTATCTTGTGGAAGCAATTTTGATACTCCTTAAAACAAAGAATTTAAAAGAATGTCAAGCATATAACAAAAGGTACTCTCTTTAGCTCGAACAAAATTTACACAGACAGGTATTATCCTAACCTGATAGCAAGTAGAAGTTTCATCAATAAACAATCATGAACACTACAAAGGGAGTAACAGAATTTGCCTCTGAAAACCAACCCAGCAATGCCACTACAGGATTGCACACTTCATCAAATGACTGAACTGCACATATATGTATTTGTGTATATTCTTAGCTAGCGTGAAATTCTATTCCCTCCATTTTATAGCAGGGTTTGATGTGTTTACTGAACAACCGAGATGACAACCCAGATTTCAGTTTCCAGAGACTGAAAATGTTTGCATGCTGAGCAGTTTTACTGAGTAATCGGAGTTCAAAAATCACTTTCAAGAACAAATCACCTCCTGAAGTTTTAATGCTGCTCCATAGCAGCTTCCACTTTTCATTCTGCATTCATAACAAGGCACAAACCTTACTCCAAACATGCTAAATTCTTCCCAAAGTCAAAGTACATAGTCAACCGATTTGCTTGAAATGGTTTCTTTCAATAGTAGTTTTCTTTATAATAAAATGCTCATCCTTTTTATCACATTTATGTATGAATAACCCCGCTTGGAGATATCAATACAAAGGGTTCAGATTTTCCTAACCCCACTTGGATATATCAATACAAAGGGTCTAGATTTTGCTAAGTTGTTAGTGATTCAAATTGTAAGTTTTAAACTATTGAATTTCTGAAAGCTTCTGGAACTTATAAGATTCAAATGAATACATAATCTTTCAACATATTTTCATACAGCAACTGGACAATTTGATATATCTTTATAGAAAAATACAAATTTAGTGCTCATTGCTGATGGTAAGATGTCATACAAATTTACACTAATTTGTCCTAGAACCAGGCAAGATTTGTTGCTTCAGGAGGTATTAGGATAAAGCACTAGTCTTCCAAGCACATATTAGGAATGCAAAAAAACAGATGGAAAAAGCCTATATGAAGCTCCCAAGACAGAGTCAGGCTCTTCTGCACAGTAACACAGGAGACCAAGAGGCAAAGGGCATAAATTGAAATGGAAGAGGTTCTGACTGGGTATAAGGAGAGAATCTTTCATCCCAAGGACAGTTGAGCAGTGAAAGAGGCTGCCCAAAAAGGCTGTGCAATCTCTCCATCCTTGAAGAACTTGAAGACACGACTGGATAAAGGAAACCAAGTTTGATCTCATAGCTGCCCCTGCTTTGGCTTTGAGCAGAAGGTTGAACTAGATACCTGCTGAGGACCCTTCCAAGCCTAATTATCCTGTAATACTATGCTTTAAGGGGAAAAAAAGAACAAAGAAAAATAAAACTAGAAAATACAGAAGTGTATTCAAAAAAAAAAAGGCTATCTTCCAAACAAGTCTAGACAAACTGAACAGCTGAATTTTTCTCAGCTAAAATTGCCCTTTCTAAATGTATAGCTTGTCTACACATCTTTGGAATATATTCAGTGGAGTAACTCTCCTTGTTTTAATTTCTATTGGATATCCCTCCATATCATGTGAGAAGAAACTACCTAGAGCAACACAAGCATGAAAATCCAAGCAATACTCTTATAAGCATATTTAAGATAGACTAAGCATCAAAATTCTGCTTCCAGGAGATCAACAGACAACAGACCAAATTCCTTGTTAGCTCCGATAAAAGCATTCCAGTTCCAAAGTATCTTTTTCAGTTGCTTCATTTTTCTTCACAATAACATCACTTGCTCATATAAAATAAAATTTTCCTATTCCTGCCCTCCTAAATATCACCTTATTATCTGTTTTCCATATGTTCTTCCCACCTACCTGCTTAAGTCTAATAGCTGCCTGTAGCTTTTCCATAACTCTCTCCTGCGGTTGGTTCCAGATGGTAGCCGTGCCATTGTTTGCAATGTAAGATTTACATGCTGTGATCATCTGATTGGTCACCTAAAAGCAGTATTAACTTTGTGAAAAGAACAGTATTTCAAGACAAAGCAGGTCTTGCCATTCTTTCAGTCTCATCCCATTCCTCTAACTCCAGTGACCTAAAGGCTGAAAAATAGCAATACCCAGTACCAGCCACATCGATAGACTGTCCTCCTTGCAACACCCAGCCTCCAGAACATGACAGAACAAAAATGTTGTTGATCAATTATGCTCATCCTAAACCTACACATCTTGTACCAACCTTGAAATAGCATTGAGGGCTAAAAAGTTATAAGACTTTGCCTCTTCTGAAGGCAAAGATAAAATCAAGAGCCCACGAGAGCACAAATGTTAAAGAATAGGCTGTCCTTCCAACTCCATTTCCTCCTTTATGCAAACATGTGGAGGTTTAAGGGCAATATGAATTTAACATACGTGGTTCTACAAAAGAACTCCATTCATAACAAGCAAAACTTGTAACAAAAAGTTTTCTATTCACATCAGAGGTGAGATTTAAGTCTGAAAACGCCCCTACAACTCCAAATTACAGGCAGTAAAATAAGTCCTAAATTTGAAGTACTTTATCACTATTTCCAATTCTCTATATATTCAAAAAGCAGCATTAAAGTGACCAAAATGCTCCCTCTCCAATTGCTTGTTTCCTTTGTGTTTTCTCTTGCACTCAAGGAACAACACAGAAGACAATCCGGGAAGATTTCCTTTCCTGCTGAGCACCAACCTTCACAAACAGTGAGGAGATCTTTTCAGAAGTGTTGTAATACTGAGACATACTCTGAATCATTCTAATCGCATTTATGAGTCCTGGAATAGCATCCAGCATGGACACCTGGAAAGAAACACACATTCTGAACTCTGCTCAGTACCTCTGTCACCACACATTAGCACAACACCTAATCAGTGAACACAGGAGCATTGTGAACGTGGTGTTCGGAATGGTTCTGTCCCTGTCTACCTGGGCCTCTCCTGAAGAGCTGCCTGTCCTACATCCTTCCCAAAGATCTACAATTTAATTTTGGGGGAAAATTTTCACTCGAGTCGTGGCTGGAAGAATTGAGATCAGTGAGTGAAATTTGGCAGAAATAAAGGCCTCTTCAAAAGCACCCCTTTTTTCACAAAAATTATGTTTATACGTGATGTAAGCTTGCATGTAAAGAGAACCCCATCACCACCTGAGAGAGGAGGAAAAGAAAGGGGAATTGAAGGGGTGAAGCTGAGCCTGGTGGTGCAGACACATGGTTTTAATTTCTGATTTTGTTTGTCACTACCCAAAAATATTTTCAGTCAATAAAGACATTTTTCCCCAAGTTGAGTCTGTTTTACCCATGATTATGATATGTAAGTGATGTTCCTGTCGTGGAAAAATTAGCCTTTTCATACTATATTCTCATCCCGTCCTGTTAAGGATGGGGATTGAGAGAATGGTTGATGCATAGCCAAGGTTACACCATCACACCATTTTAATTCTCCATATCCCCTGTGGTCTTCAGTAAGTTTTGTGCTCAAGAGAAATGCCTTTTATTATATACTTTAAAGAAAAGTCTCATTTCAAAAATGTAGCAGTACTGTCTTTAATCCATAAGCAAACCAGACAAAGATTTTTCAGCCAGCTCTTTGTCACATGTAAATTTCCAAAGCAATGACAGTTTTACTCTGTTGACAAACTCATTCTCAAAACTGTACACGTAAATATCAGTAGGGAAAAGGCTGCACACTCTGCCTCTGTGGCTTTCATCCCCAGTGCTACACCATCTCAAAATTAAACATCTCCAAAGCAGGCACCACTTTCTCCTTGGTGAAAACCCACATCGGAAGCACAAAGTAGGCCAGTTCAACAGACCCCACACAGCGCCGGTAGCAAGTATAATCACTTTTACTCTGGTTTTATGGGTACCATGCCAACCTTTCAGTAGAGAAACTCAAATAGCAGATTGGAAACACCGAAAGAACACACTGTTCTGGTATCACCCAGTAAACAGAGACAAACGTGGTTGCCCAGAGCACTGCTTGGAAGCAATCTGGTTTTGGGAAAAGTTTTGGGGGTGAAGGAGGAAGCTAGTACGGGTCAAAGTTTTAAGTCTTCATGGCTACTAGTCATATTTCTTTGACTAGCAAGACACATACAGTCAGTTCCAAACCAGTTTTAATAAGAGCAATGATTTGCCACCTATTTTAGCAGATAATGGGAGAGGGAGACTCTTTCTTCCAATCCTGTACTTTAGGGTGGCTGGTTTTGCTTAGTACTTGTTATCTTGCATCATCCTATGCATTCTCATACTATATTATGAGAAGGTCATTTATAATTACATCTTAATATTTACTCAATCCTATTTATCTTTTCCCAACCCAAGAAGCTGAAAATTGCTGTATAAATGTTAGTCTAACAATGACCTGGCCATAAACACAAAGACAAAAGATCAAACTTTGTCTTTAGCACAGCATTACGTCTACTTTTCTTTCCTCTTTTTTTTTTTTTTTAATCTTAAGGAAGTCAATTTCTCCCATAGCACAAAATCCAGTCTCTTCATCAGAACAAAAGCTTTATAGATTCTATGGTATGAAAATAACAAGTACTTTATTTTGTAGCCAGAAATTCCCATTAAGCCACTTTTACCAGAACTGCACAAAATCTCAAACTGGAGTTGCATATGTAAAATCTTCTGTTTCATTTCCAAGCCCATCCGGAATATATTAATGTTGCTTGTCTCAAGACATTTATGTTGATAATTTAAAAGTTCTGCTTACGGGGTCACTGTTGTATAATGGGTCATAATATTTTTCCAGACAATAAAGATACTTCACATTATCTTTAGCTTCATTTGCTGCGTCTGTGATGCGAATATCCAATGCTCGCCACTTCTAAGAACAGAAAGTTGAAAAAACAAATAAAACCATGCATTTCAGAAGAAAATGGTTTGAAATAATTCTGGTTTGTCGTTAGCTTCTAAAGACATTTGAAAGCACAGATCTTTTACTTCAGAGTTATTCTTGTTCACCCCAGATGAGGCCCTTGTGCTGTTTCAGTAACTTGACTGTGAACATACAGTTAGTTTAGACCATTCTGCTAAATAGTCAGTGGTAATGTGCAGTCAAGCTGCTGTAAAATATATGAATGATGGATATATAACTATGTATTTCTTCCACATCTCATTTTGATGAGACAAGATACTTTATTTTATTTACTTATTTTCTTGCTGGTGATGTTACTTTGAATTTGTTACATCAATGTAAGAAGTTATGATCCCACAAACAATTTTGACAAGCACTGTAACAACATAAAAAAGAGGCTTAAAAAATGGGGGGATGGACTTTTTTGTCATTAAATATGCAGTTCATTAATTCCATATTCTGATTTAATAATCAACTTTTCAAATATTTTCAAGTATTTATTTCTCTTGAGCCATGTGGATACAGTACATTATCAACCTTTAGACTGAGGGGATTCCCAATCTTTTTTTGAAAATTTAACTAGATTTAAACTTTATCTACTCAAGCTAAATAATAGAGAAGGAAAAAGAAAACAAAAGCCAAAGATGTTTCAATGTTTTCCCCACCAGCATTGTTACACACATTATCAAAATGAGTTAGGGTATATAGAGCATTTCTGTTCTTTATATCTGTCATAACTGAAAATAAAAACCTTCAGCAGTTTGGATTTAGCAGCCGTGAGTACTCCAAGCACTGCCTTCACATCTGGGCTCTTCAGCTGTTCCACAAGGTAGCTGAATTTTGACAACTTCTTTTTCCAATAATCAAGCTCTACTCGTGGTCCAAGGTCATCTGCTTCTTTTCTCAACTGGTCATTTTCTGCAAGAACCTTTTACCACACAGTAATGTTAATGAGCGGTGCTAATATTTTTTCATCTGCAGAGCTAGCATTTATCAATTAATTCATTTAACATGTAGTAGTAACCTCTCCTGATAAATTACATAAACTAGCCTCCACCTCATAAAAGAAACTGAATTTTGCTTGGTCCTTTTATTTCCAACTTAAAGAAGAGATACCGTTCCTTCTGTTCCAAGAGCACTGTTACAGACAGTTACATTTTCTGCAAACAACCTGCAAAGCATGTTTCAAAGTACAAATGTGACCATTGAGAATAGTGATCACTCAATTACTGTGTTCTTCTTGTTTTCATTGAATCCACTGGGAACCACTAACTGTTTTGTACTTTAACAACTGGTGATTATCAAACACAGGGAACTAAGCTTGCCAAACTGTGTATCCTATATTTACTAGCAGATGGGAAAAGCTCTCAATAATATTCCCATTGAGAAGTAAAAGCACAAAAAACATACCAACAGTACTTTAAAATAGAGAGATTGAACTCATCTAAATTTATAGAAGGGTAGCTATAACAGGATTTATCCAACAGGATTAAATTTATCCAACAGGATTAAACTCATCTGCCAAGATGCAGGAGTTGTCATATTTCACATTTGTCCCGTATATCACCTGTTCAATTTGTTTGGTCCATTCTTTCATGCAGACTTCTATTTTTTCAAGAGCATCTCTGCTGTTAGCAACCATCAAGTAATCTGAAGGTCCTCTTAGAGTTTTCAGGTCATATGTTTCACATTTCTTCAGGCTGACCTAAAACACAAGTGAAAAAAAAATGAAATGCTAAATGTTCATGACAAATAATCTAGGAACTTTAAAGAGTAAGTGGTTGCCCTGCTTTTGGTATTTCCCTTCCTATTCCCTTCTCAGTCTAAATTAAACTGGTTTGAGCCAGAACTGGACTCCAGAGTCTGGAGGATTCACCAGACAGGCAGCTGTGCTCTCATCACCTTTCTTTCACAAAAGCTGAGTAGAAACCAACAGTTAAAGCAACAGTTTTCATATATTAATCATTCAATATTTAAGAGTGACCACAACCACTGAGGAGTCAAGAAGTTAATAGCTCTAAAGAACTGGCCCCAGAATAAAAAAGAACAGAAGCACCTACAGAGCTATTAAAACCACAGATCAAAGTATAACAAGTTACTGATGACAATAAACAGAAGTGTTGGGTTATTCTCCAGTCTAACAAAAGCAATTTTTATGAGTAATCTACAACAGTTAATTCAAAAGCTGCAGAGCTAGAGACATTCTACAGCTAGCACACTTTCTATTTGCCACGTGAACATATTACCTTTTCCAACAGACTTTGCTGAGTTCCTGACAGGACACTAACAAATGCTTCAAGGGCATGAAGGAAGTCCTCCTTAATACTGGGAACTTGTTGAGGCTCAACCAAGCCACAGTCCATAGTCTGCAAGGCTGGAATGAATATTTCTGATATCAACTGCTCAACGCTTTCTAATAAGCCATCTCGACCTATATCCATCATATTAAAATTTACTTCCTGTAAAAGAGACAATACAAGGGGTCTTTCGCCAGTAAAAACTTAGTTATATACAATTTACATATACACTCTCAAAAGTAAAGTAATTTACATTTTTCTAATGAATTTGCAAGAATTTATTGAAATTTAACACTTTCGTGTTTAGGTATTGACTAATTACTCAGTCATTGCAGATTGTCTTAAATTTTCTTCCTTAGCATCATTTTTTCATGTCAATGATCTACTTCAAGTTGCTGCCACAAGATAATGTCTGTTTTTCCATTCCCCTCCCCTTTTGTCCTGTTTCATTTAATCCATCTGTGTCCTTTTACCCATTCCTCCACATCAAGAACTGCCAAATTGTATGCTGAGAGCAAATACTCCATGGTAAAAATGAATTTTAAACAAGATTATGTACAGAGATGAGCAGTCACTGACTTACCTGATAGATATTCTCAGTTGTAATGGGTTTAGAAAAATCAGATCTAATGAAGAAAATGCATACACCAGTTAAAGCAACGTCTTTTCCCTCTGTCACAAATACTTTAAGTTTCTTCTTCTTGGTCAAATGAGAGTTCGTTCCAAATCCTGGAAGGCCAAAGTACTCTACAGTTTCAAACAAAGAAACAATTAAGACTCATTGATTATTTATTCAAAGAAAAGTTTTCTACACAAACAGTTCAGTCATTGTTTGTTCTTCTCTGAGTCCCAGTCTCCTGGAGGCACCTCACGGAACTAACCACAGAAAGTATGCAGCATTCAGAGTCTTCATGGCACAGTAAGATATATTTCATCTAGTTTTACCATTCTTGTATCAAAAGCCTTTCATTTCCATTCATTTATTTGTTTTTCTATTCCTTCTAAATAATGGTTCAGGCTCAAGGTCGTTTTATATGGCTCTTTCATGCAGTTGTAGATAATGCCCTATTGCTTGAAAAACAAAAATTAAAGAAAAATCAGAAAATGTTGTGATGTATTTTACCTTAGAGGAGCTATTATCAGCTGTCCTTCCCTAAAAACATGTAAATATAAGAAAAAAAAATAAACAGAGCGCTTCTGAAAACAAGGAGAAAGAGGCCACAGTAGATTCTTTGGGGGGAAAGCAAACAAACAAACAAAAAACAATAAGGGAGCTACAAGGGACTTCCTTATCCTTTCTTCTTCCCCCAACACAAATATACTGCTCCTATGTTCAGGCTGCTGGCAACACTCATAAAGGGTCACTAAGAAGAAGGAGTGTCTTTGCGGGGAAAAATATTTCTCTTAAATAAATTTTTGGTCACATTACTTCCTTGTTACTAGCTTTTTAGTATTACCTCAGAGCAAAACTGCGTGCATGCACATCTCAGTGAGATTGACTACAACAATAAGAAGATGAAAAAGTGAATTGTTGATACCAGCAGTTAAACGACAACATCCAAAAATTGACAGACCCCTCTGCACAGCTTTTTCTTTCAGGTACATGACCATCTGCTCCAGGGATCACTATTTTGGATCAGATGGCTACCATAAGTTTCTCACCCACCCTTCTATTCGCATCATCTTTCCCTCTCCCCTTTTCCATCACAGCTCTGAAGTGTGATGAAGTCTCCTTTTCATATACTTCAGAGGTACAACATGGTCTCTGTCACCAGCAAAAGACCTGACTCTGGAAATGTTATTAATTTGATTTATTGCATGCTAATAAACTTGCACTCTCTTTGTACTGCAGTAATGTTTCACTTTTGCATGGCCTGGTTCTTGGTAGTGGGGGGGCCGCAGAGGTGGCTTCTGTGAGAAGCTGCTGGAAGCTTCCACTGTGCCCAGCAGAGCCAATCCCTGATGGCTCTGAAGATGGACATGCTGCTGGCCAAGGCTGGGCCAATTAGAGATGGTGGTAATGTCTCTGTGATAATGTATTTAAGAAGAAATTGTAAGAATTTAAGAAGAAAAACTGTATTTAAGAAACAAAGTTTGGGGCACAGCTGTAATTCCAGCCAGTGAAGAGAAGGAGGTGAGAACATGGGGAGGTGCTCACACTGGAGCAGGTGGATGCCTGGAGGAGGCTGGGGTCCAGTGGGAGACCTGGTGGAGAGAGGGCCCTGCTCCCAGTCTGGAGCAGCCTGTCCTTGGAGGACTGCACCCCGTGGAAGAGAAAGCCACGCCACAGCAGTTTTGGGAGGACTGTGTGCCCGTGGGAGGGACTCACGTTGCAGCAGTTTTGAGGACTGCTGCTCATGAGATTGGATCCACGCTGGAGAAGTTCACAGAGAACTGTCTCCCATGGGAGGGACCCCACGGTGCAGCAGGGGAAGGACTCCTCTCCTTGAGCAGTGGAAGAAAACCTTGGGTAATGAACTGACCAAAACCCCCACGCCCTGTCTCCCTGCACTGTCGGTGGGAAGGAGGGAGGACTGAGGGAAGAAAAGGTGTTTTTAAGGGCTTATTTTACTTCTCATTATCCTGCTCTGATTTTGCTGGTAATAAATTCACTTAGTATCTTTAAGTCAAGCCTGTTTTGCCCTTGGACTGTTTTCTCCTGGTCCCTATCTCAACTCATGAAATCTTCATTAAATTTTCTCTCCTCTGTCCAGCTATAGCAGGGGAGAGTGAGTGAGTAGCTTTTGTGGGTGCCTGACATTTGGCCAGGGTCAAAGTGCCACAAGTAATTACAGAGGCAAGACCAGCAAAAGTCATCAGAGTTTTCCCATAATCTGTGGAGGTGAAGTAGGTAGTATAATCTACAGTCTCTTTAGAAAAGATGTACTCTTACTGAAAAGGGTGCTTTTAAATGACCGCTTAGGACCCTGAAGTACATCGTCCTGAACTCAAAGATACAGTCTCCTGCTCTGCAGGGACACAAAATTTCTTGCAGGCTCCCTTCATGGGATCATATTCTGCCCTAACAGAAGTGTTTGTTGACTCACATTAGGCTCAGAAAACCAGTTTGTATATGAGGTGGCCATAGTAAGTGCCCTTGCCAAGAAGGTGCATGTAATGCCACAAAAATTCACTTAGTTTAACCAATTAGTAGCCACCACCACGACTGAGATTTTTGCTTTGACAGCCTGTGAACCACAGCCCTAAATAATCAGCACAGATAATTCTTTTACAAACTCTGCTCCACCTACAAAGGGAAAACGTACAGCAGAAGTTTTACACTCTGATAGTATTACAAGTGACTACACTTACAGCTGTGGGCCAAGTCATTCTCCAGCCCACTCACTTAATCCCCACTGTCTTCTCCATCACTACCATTTATCTTTTTTTACTTTTTCTTTCCTCCTGTGTATGATGTTTTAGGGACTCTTGCTTATTCATCCAATGCACACCTTGCTGTGAATTCATTTGGGTTTTATTTGCGGCTTTTTCTGCTGTTTTCCATATTGCCTACATTTACCACCACACCCGAAAAGGCTACCACAATTATACCATACTGCAGGGTGATCTGATTAGTTTGGGGGTGGGCAAGGGCAACTCTCATTAGATTCCTGGGCTTTGATTCTTGCCTCACACTCTCTTTGTCATACTTTCACCACTTCATCTCAGACATGTTAAAACTTGCTCATCAGATTTCTAAATTAGTGGTTGGGTTTATATTTTCATTTAACTGTATTTCTATGTGCATTGAACTTTTTTTATTAAAGTTGCTTATATCATATTTAATAGTCTTTTCATCCCTTTTAGATATATATAGATATACTGAAGAAAATACATACATACATAGATACTGAAAATACGTGAAATATAAATACATATTTGTACATTTATCTAGGTATATGTTTACCGATGTATGAACATATTTATACAGATATACATAGATATATTTACAGGGCTGTTCATGTACATCCAGGGTAACCAAGTGGGGTGAACTCCCCCCAACCAGTCACAGGCTCAGAGAGGTCACAGAGCACCTGGCTAGTCCCAAAAGCAGCAGCAGCAGAAGCTCTGGGAGAGAAGCCATGGTCAAAGGGAGGATGTCCTTGTCACATGCATCCTGAGCTAACTCCTGGGTGAGGGAGGAGGCTTCCCCCAGAAGTGTGGAACATGGGGGCCCTGGGTAAAGGGGTACGTGCAGAAGGGACTTCTGGGGTTACACCCCTGCTACCCATAATGTGGGTCTCATGAAGGCCTTTGCCATGTAACAGGACCACCTAGGTGGATGGTCATGTGCCAAGAAATGTGGACGGCTTCTTGGGCTGACTAGCGGTGTGATTGGAGGGGATGGGGAAGAGCACCTGTCTGTGCTCACCTTGTGTGAAAGTCACCTTTTAATTATCAAAAACTAATTCCCAGCCCCCACAGGCAAGAGTTGGTGAGCTCACAAGGAAGTACCTTGCTGCTCCATACTAGCAATATGCAAAAGTGCACTAATAAGCTTTGGTAATTTCACCAATCCTCATTTCATGAGCAGGGATCAATGCCTTGGTATGACCAAACCTGACTTGCTTTAAGACCCAGTTTATAAGAACGTGGCTATTTGCTTTTTCCTTGCACATTTGCTCAGCACAACTATAACAAGTTGTAGGAGAATCTAAGTTGCTTTACCTGTATCCATTACCTCCACTTCCTGATAGTAGAACATCAGATGACGCAGACCTCCAGGGGCCAGGAATCTGTTAATGCGCTCTATCTGTTTGAAACCATGTTGAGATCATAATACATCATTGATTTGATTCATATCATAGCAACAGAGGAAGCCTTTGTTTTTTTACTTATTTAAAAGCATCAGGACAATTTCACAGTTCTCCATCAATTCAAGGCTGCCACCAAGCATCACCGAAGCATGTATTGGTAGTGCAGTCCACAAATCTCATGTATAGGCCATACAGGCTGAGGAAGAAACTGAATTGCTTTATGCTAATATGCTGATCTGTGTCTCAGCACTTGAAATTCTGGCCTCATCCATTATTTTTCTAGATCTGAGTCACTCTTCTATGTAGTCCCCTACTACATGGCTATCTTTAGCAGAAAAGGCTCCTTCAAGTTCATCTTCAGAAATATTAGCTGGTACCATTTGTGCTTCCTAGTGCAGAAAAAAGGCTAAAAGATCACCAGAAGCAGGAAGAAAGCCACAATTATCCCTCTTTCATTAATAACAAGCCTCAGTTACACCAAGATAACGAGCTGCTATTCCAGAAAATCTTGGCTGAGCCCTCCAAGGTGATGCCAAAACAACTATTACACTTTTCTCTTTCCAAGCATAGAAACTGCCAATATTTTCCTTATCTGACAGCTATTCTCAGGCAGTATAGTTTGCCAGGAAACCCATTTAGAGATAGAACGCACAAAGGCTGAAACAAATGCTGCCTTTTAATGTGCATGACAGTGCCCTGCACTGCTCATTTGCTATCACATGAAGTCACAGAAATGTTGGAAGTGACCTCTGCGAGGTCTCGAGGCTAGTCTCCTGTATCATCAACAGCAGTTCAGATCATCTAGAGCTTTTCCTAGGCTGAGTCTCGAAAACGCCAAGGACAGAAATTCCACAACTGACTTGAAGTAACCTACTCCCATGCTGCATTACCCTCCTGGTGAAGAAGGGTCTCTTGGTGGCCATTTTGCAAGATGTGGCTTTGTCTTCGGAGTTATCATCTGCAACCACTGAGAACAGTTCAGCTCTGTCATCTTTGCAACCACTCTTCAAGCAGCTGCAGGCTACTATTTGACTGCCACTTAACCTCTTCTTCTCCCTCATCTCCACCTTCATGTGCCCTGTGTCCCTTTCTTCAGTTTCTCAACAATATTAGCACTGAAATGGGAATGCATATATTGAAGGCATGAAGATGGAAAGAGAATACAAGAGAAAACAAACCAAAAAAACCCAAATATGGCAATGTTTACTTTAGTGTCAGGAAGTAAAAGATCTACTTCCGTCTACCTAGGTTTTTTTTAAAAAGTGGTATTTTGAAACGTCCTAAAGTACGAATTTGTATTAGCCCTCATGCAGTCACAGTCAGATCACATAAGCCATTCTATTTTGTCAAGTAGTTTCTACCTATTTTAATTTGCTAAACTAGATCACAATGTAGTCTCACGAATGCTGGTGGCAGCCTTACAGAAACAACAATGTGCAACCTGCTATGGACAGGACTCTTGAACCTCTGTGTGCTGTGTACTCAAGGACTGGAAGACTTCGCACTGTGGTTCCACTATGAAATACAGTCACAGGTTTTACCATATTATCTATAACCACTAGAAAGGAGGAATTCTAATCAATTTAAAAATCAATATAGTTACAATAGGTTCTGGAATTAAGGACATTTTTGTTCAACTTAATTAAAAAATGCTGAAAAATATTTTTTCAAGAAGACTTCAGTAATCTCAGACATGAGGTCTGACAACCATCTCACCAAGAATTTAATGGTAATATTAGTTCCAAAGTATACTATGAGCTTCATCAGATTACCTGGTTACCATCAAGAATAGCATCTTCTACTTCTGCTTTGTCCAGATTCACACAAGAGGCAACGATATCCAGCAAGTAATCGTGCCTGCCATCTAGACGAGCACGTTTAGCCTCCCTCTCTTCCTTGAGCTTTTGCTGTTATAAAACACAAAGTGGACAATGAAAAATTCACGATCTAATTTGAAGACAAAAATAAAGAAAGCTTTAAAATTTATTTTTAAAAGTAAAGGCTATTACATTCTTCCACACATGTGATTTATGTTTTTATGGCACTCAAATGAAAATTTTAGAAGCGGCTTTTGTTATAATTTTACAGTTTGTTTCTGGTATTCTGTTTTCAGATTTATCATTTCTATAATAAATGATGTTGTACAGAAGGCTAATTTGTTGAAAGGCTTTGTAGAAAAAAAAATGTGTTCTATATGTACAGCTCCATTATTCTGCAAGTTATCTTCAGCACCCTAAGTCCTTCGTCGCAGCTTTTCAGTCTAGTCACGTATGACCATCAAGTCAAGACAGGATTCTGACTGATCTTTGTTATTCGTGGAAGATATTGTAAGCGGTCTCTAATAAAGACAGATGCTGCTGGAGGAAGCTAGGGTTTTATACATTATCTCTTTAATATAATGAGAAGTAAAACAAACCACAAGCCTCAAGGTACACAAGTGTTTACAAATGTGCTTAACTATAGCTATTATACCATTCTTCAAGCAGTAAGCCTACTCTTCTAATTAAATTGAATTCCCATATGTAACACAGCTCATTACATTATAGACAAAATAGCCTTCTGGAATAGTTACTGGTATTATTGTGCTTGTGGGTTACAAGATTCAATATCATTTCATTTTCGAAAGAAATTTAGAATTATGTTTCATTGGTGGTAAATTCAATCCTTATTTCCCCGGTGATTAGGAGAAAACTAGTAACTTTATAAAGTATGTATAAGTGATTTATCCACAAGCTTTTGCAGAGCCAAAAGGACCTGCATAATATACTTTATACCCTTATGTAAATATATTTCTTACTTTCTGAAGAAATTTTCAAATATTTGGTAAACTTGTAACTACTACCATGCCTCCATAAATGCTGAATGCATTAGAAATATTTTTCCATATAAATGACAAACATAAAAATCCTATTCTTTACACAGATATGCCTGAAGGACAGAGTAGCAGATTAATTTGTACATGTACTTTATGGTATTTTACCTCTCTCATACCCTAACATGGTCTCCAGTTTCCTGAAAGTGAAGTGTCATCACAGAATTGGCTTTTCCTACATGTTTTTTAACATGAGTAGAAATTTTCCTTCTAGTTAGACATGTAAAAAGCAACTATTTTGTCTGAATCAGCTTCATTCACATCAGATGATAACAACAGAATTCTCAAAAGTATTGTTCCAGTAATTTGAACACAACTGATAGGGCATCATTATCAAAAAAAAAAAAATACAACCAGTACTGTACCAATTAGTTTCTATCTAATACAGCAAGAAGCCTTTTGTTTTACCTAAACTTCAGAGAGACTACTTTTGTACTCTGCTTGTGTTTCCAACATAGAGCTCCAGACATTTTGCTATACAAGACTACATCATAGACTGATTTTTAAGTCACCAGCTCCACCTATACAGATACTCTTGACATGTTCATAGCCTCCATTCTACAAGCTGCTGTTTGTGTAGACTGAAATCACGAGCACCTTCTTCTCAAACTGAGCAATCATGCCCCAATGGTTTTTCTTCCAGTTTTTTAATTTTTTTTAATTTCTGTGTCTCAAACCCTATAACAAATATACAAGCTATTATGCACAGCTGCTCATACAGCACCTGATGTCTAAGTCCGGTAACAAGAACAGTCATTAGGATATCACAANTAGCTGTTCATACAGCACTGGGCAATATCTGATGTCTAAGTCCGGTAACGAGAACAGTCATTAGGATATCACAAAACTTTAAAAGTGTAATTAACTTAAATTACTTAACGAACCACACCTAGAGAAACAGGAAACTATTAACTAAATGGTAAAGCTGTAGTTTTATGAAGATTAGGGCACTGACTTGTATTTATCACATGCCACTACAGGAAGGCATTTGCACTGACATGTTGGATATCTCTATAACTAATGCAAGTTCCACACATTTTTTCCTTATAGTTGCTGCAACGCAATGCAAGAACACTCAATACAATTCAAGCTGTCATGCTTCTATATTTTGATGAGTTACCATTTCTACAAACTTCCTCCCCAAATGACGTGTTGCTCAGTCACAAACTTGCACATTAGTTGTTGCAGTCATTAGAAGAGACTTCTGCCTCACTTTTAGGATTAGGTTGTACACAGAAAAGTGGAGGAAACCTAACTTCAGTGCTTTCAATAGCAAATCACTAATTTACGTATTTAAAAACACTAAGAGGCTACACTGGAAACTGTCTTCCAGTCTAGCTTCTGAGCTTCCATTTGCATACTACTAGAAGAATAAATTTTTAAGATATTCTTTACATAGGATTAGGAATCTAGAATCTAGAGAAGAAAATGCTGAGCTTTCTACCTCTCATTCTTCCCTTTCCCCTTTAGCTACCCTCACATCTCACTTCAAATCAGCACTGTGGTCATGGCCTAAGAGTTTTCGTAATTTTATATCCTGCAGGATTCACTACATAAGTACATAGGCCTAAACAGAATCTCTACAAAAAATTACCCAGGAATAGGCAGTTCTATGTAATTCAAAATTTCATAGAACACTGAAAGAGTAAGATTTGAAGATGGAAGGATGCTGAAGCACACATGCTATCATTTATGTAGGTAAGAGAGAAATTGCTGTTACATGCAGTAACATTTACATGCAAATCCTGAAAAGTATCAGCAGCAACTTAGATCAAGGTCATACATCAAAGTCTCTTCCTAATGTCCCATGATGTAGGAGGATTCAGGAGGAGCAGTATTTACAAGAGATAAACACTGTCTCACTTAGATATCTGAAAGGATTGTCCAAGTTTTTTGTGGTACAGTTTCAGCTCAGTTTTTCCAGTAAAGAACAACACAGGTAACATGGCTGAATTTAGTTTTGGGTTTCTTTTACCACTCTTGGTTATGAATGTAAGAAAGGTCATATGACACAGTCCCGCAACAGATGAATATCCAAAGCCAAACTAATTAACTTAGAAGTCTTTTTCTGATGGTTAGTCCAGTTATAACAAGTAGCTTGTTTTATGTTCGATAAAACCTTAAAATTCCTAATACCTAAATACTAACAATTTGGCACAGGAAACTAATTCCAACAGACATCTGCTCCTGAAGCAAGAAAAGGGAGAGATCCCTAAATCTATCTTCACATACACCTAAACCCATAAACATCTCACCATCAATATGAAGAAACAAATGGAGATTAAATTATTATTTTTAAAAAGTTTCCTAGCTGCTACAAAAATATATGTATTTAAGCAGCAGGTACTAAAAGAGCACAAGTCAGTAATTCCAGGGGTTCGTTTTTAGAAACAGCAGGCTCAGAAACCGGCTATTGACTATTGCCAGCTTCTCCATTACAGACTGTAGCTGCTGATGCAGACACCCTGAATAGAGTCAGTAAGAATGTTATTTAGTATGCAAGTCATATGTACACAAGATAAAACTTGTTCTGAACACTCTTTATCCAGCAGATGATGCATTTGGTGTCAGAATACTATGCATCACTGAATTTAGACATGCTGAAATCAAAGTCTTATGGATGAGCAAGACTTTACTGGGAAGTTCAATAGTGAAAGGGTCAAAAAGTAAGAATGTTCTATTGTTAATTTACTGTCTTATCCAAAATTTATTTAACCAACATGGAATTCCTTTGTCTCTCCTTTAACTTGCTAAGATGTTTTATATTACATAAGCCTTGCTCATGAATTTCCCTGCAAAAGTAAACTGCAAATAATTTTACACATTTTCAAGCACCCTGAGTTTTCAATGTTCAAGTTTCAATGTTTTTATTTCCTCTTTCCAACAAAATACAAACCCTAAAGAATTAGGGCAGTTCCTTTAGCTAACTCTTAAATCTCAAAAATCAGAGCTCTGCACATATGTTATCACTCTGCATTAACTCAGGAACAGCTTGCTTAAATAACCAGCTTTTAAAATGAGTCTAAGTATCTTAATGACTTCTATATTCTATTGTTGTTTCTTAATGCTAAGTATTGCTTTCAAAATTCTATTCCCATCTTAGAAGTATGGGAAAAGTGAAGTTACATTTCTATTTTCCTTGGTGGCAGAGTCCACCCCTGTTTTGTTGCCAGATCTAACATCAAACTCTTCAATGTACTAATACAGCATTTGTGGAATTATACCATTACCGGACCACTGCAACAATCTGGGCAAGATACAAGTACCACTAGCCAAATGCCTAAACACCTCCCAGTGCAACTTTGCCTTTCAAAACAAATTGTGCAACTAATATCATCCACTTACACATACTTTGAAACACACATTTTCCCCCGTCAATACACACATTTATTCAAAATTATATAGTTATTTGTCTAAACCTAGTTCAAAATTCAGTTTTCCTTACCTTTATTACTCTGCCAATGCTCCGTTTCCAAAGTTGCTTTCTTCCTGCTCTAAACATTGTACTATTCAATATAAGCATCAAGTACCGTTTTTCAGGAGCAAGCCCTAAACCATGGAGAAAGCTTCTACATTTATCATTTTGCAGTCTCCCCCCCAACCTTTTTTTTGCACTTGTTTCATTCCTTTTCACTAGGAACGCCAAAATAAGTCTCGAAAATAGAGTAAGGACCTAAAAAACCCAGCAACTATTAACCTTATCTCTGTATTTAAAATTCAGTTCTAGTGTGCATACAAATTGCTTGAAAATTAAATTGCACTACCACAGAAACGAGAGGTCTCTAGCCACCAGAATTTACTGCCTGTAGATTAGGCCTTGAAAGTTACTGCTACCAACCACAGTGTTGTTAAGGTGATACTGTTTACATACAAACACGGCTGGATACGATTCATCATACTCAAGGGCACCATAACTATTTGCAGAAGTCAATTTTATAACTGCTTCTCTGATTTGTGTTTAGCCTTCTGAAGCAATCCTCGTGTCAACAGGCATCTTTGTTTCCTTGTCACAGGTGACTGTTTAAATATATAGCAACAACAGTCAAGCAACTTTCAAATATCTTTTACCTATTGACTTCTAAAACACTGAGTTTTCCATTCATATTTTTTATACAAGTACATTCAGTCACACTTATTTTTCAGTGGTACAATGGTTGCTTAATACAGCAATTTTTCTTCAGCAAGAAATGTTAGGTTTTTTTCTTCCTAAAAGAGCCTTAATTTTTTCCACTTCAGTGACTGAATATAATCCAATGTCCTCTTGAAAATGCCAAGAAAAACAATCTAATTATCCAGTATTAGGAACAAGAAAACAGACATTTTTACAGCTATTTCTGGCTTAAAATGTCCCTAAATATTTCTGCTTCCACTCATATCAATGTGAATAATGTCTAAAAGCACTTGACAACCTTAACGTTGATAAAAATCGCATGAGTAAAAACCATTTTCCCTGCATTATCTGCATTTTCCCCACCTACTATAGTCAAATCCAGTTGTGCACACATATTTGAAAGAGAAAGACCGAAAAATTGCATTTAGGGTAAAGGTAAATATCCATAGATTTCTCTGAACCCTTTACAGAGCTATCATTTAAAATTAAACATGCTATTAAATATTACATATAGAGTTAATGCCTATGGATATATTCAAACCACTGAAGAATTAATTATTTACATTCTGGTGGAAGGAGTCCAGAGGAGAGCCACTAAGTTAATCACAGGGCTGGAGCAGTTCCCTTGTGAAGACAGGCTGAGAGGGTTGGAGCTGTTCTGCCCGGACAAGGGCAGGCACTGAGGAGACCTTCCAGCACCTACCAGTTCCTAAAGGGGGGATGAAAGAAGGCTGGAGGGACTTTTCATAAGGGCATGTAATTATAGGACATGGGGAAATGGCCTGAAGCTGCAGGAGGGCAGGTTCTTCACTGTGAGGGTGGTGAGGCACTGGCACAGGCTGCCCAGAGAAGCTGTGGATGCCCTACCCCTGGACGTGTCCTAGGCCAGACTGGATGGGGCTCTGAACAGTCTGGTCTAGTGGAAGCTGTCCCTGCCCATGGTAGAGGGGTTGGAACCTGTTGATCTTTAAAGTTCCTTCCAACCAAAACCACTCTATGATTCTATACTTCTTTGCATGACGTATGTGATTCTAAAGTACAAGCTCAGCCCAACAGGCTTAACTTTGCTATGCAGCAATAAAAACTCTTTTTCTAAAAAATAAGGGGAAAAACCCCCTTACTTCAGTCTCTTGAAAAAACAGCTAGAAATCACAGATATTTTTCCTAAAATGCTATAAAGTCATAGCAAATAACTTAGAGAAGCACAAAATTATGAGAATTTAAAGAAATCTCTGAAAGTCATCTAGTCCAGTCATTTGCTCAGAGCAGGTCCAATTAGAGTGGGTTGTTCAGAGATGCTTGTCGTTTGAATATCTCTAAGGATGGAGATTCTGCAGCCTCTGGGGCTATATAACAGTGCCCAACATAACTTGACCAGCCAGCATAAAGACTGTTCCCATCTAGCTGAAATCTGCCACGTTCCAGTTTGCGCTTGTTGGCTCTTATTACCGCACACCTTAGTGAGGAGTTCAGCTCTGTTCTCTCTCTATCCTCTCATTAGACAATTATAAGCTGCAATAAGATCTCCCCATAGCCTTCTCTTCCTGTGGCTAAACAAGCAGAGTTCTCTCAGTACCCTCCACTGCTGCTTCCCGTTTGTCTACCCAGCCATCCATCTCACCAGAGAAGGCAATCAGGCTGATCATGAAGAATGCGACACCGGTAAATCTATGATGGCTGTTTGCAATCAGCTTCTTGGCGCTTCATATGCTGTGAAATGGCTTCCAGAACAGTTTGCCCCACAACCTTACCAGGGTCTGAGGAGCAGGTGATTGGTGCGTCATTCCCAGGATCCTCCCTTTTTTTCCTCTTTGAAGACAAGAGGACACAGTCTTAAGCCACACCAGGGGAGGTTTATGTTGGACACTAGGAAGAATTTATTCACAGAAAGGGTGACTGGACATTGGAATGGGCTGCCCAGGGAGGTGGTGGAGTCACTGTCCCTGGAAGTGTTTAAGAAAGATGAGATGTGGCACTTAGTGCCATGGTCTAGTTGACACAGTGGTGTTCAGTCATAGGTTGGACTTGATGATCTCAAAGGTCTTTTCCAACCTAATTGATTCTGTGGCAGGTGTGACATTTGTCTTTTTCCAGTTATCAGGAACCTCCCCAGATCGTCACAGCCTTTCAAAGAGAGATGGGCCTCAAAATTACATTGGTTTCCTCTCTCAGGACCCTCAGGTGTATCTTATCTGCTCCCATGGACTTCTATACAACCGATTGGCTTGAGTGCTCCCTAACACTGTCTTTGGCTACCACAGGCAGCCTTCATTCTATGAAGGTAATCCTTCATTTCTATGCACTCTGCAAGGAGGTTTGAAGGCCTAAAAGAGCCAGAGGGCAAAGCCATCTCATGAAAACTGATTTAAAATATCACTGAAAACTTCAGCATTTCCATGTTCTTTGCTCCTTAGTCCCCTGTTCCCCTGAGCAGTGTGCCTACATTTTCTTGTGCTGTCAGTAACTCAGTAACAACATTGTCATTTCCCTTTGCCCCCCTCCTCACAAGTTTGAACTCCAGCTGAGCTTCTTAACTCTATCTCTGTGAACTCAGCCATTGTCTCTATATCCTTCCTGGGTGGCCCATCCCTGATTCTACTTCATCCTAAGCTTCTAAGGAAGCTTGCCTGTTTGAATTCATACCCTCTGTGTTCATCCATGCTGGCCCTCTACTAGGTCTCCTCCTCCTTTTGCATATTGAATGGCCTGTCTGTGTGTTCCAATGACGTTATACTTGCAGGTCACAACTTTCTTCAGCCCTGTTTACCACTAGGGAAGTCCTTCATGGGCTCCTGCCAAGAAGATTCCCTGAAGAAATCAAAAATCTGATGTTCTAAAGTCTAAGGTTCTTTCAGGGTTTTAAGCTCCACAATCTCATGATCCCTGCACTTAAATCTTAACTTCCCCATCTTCAACTAGTTTTCTTGTTTGTAAATGGCAAGCCTAGCAGAGCATCTCGGTCAGCTTATTTATCATTTGCAAGAAGAAATAGTCTCCAAACTCCAGAAATCTCAGTCATTTAAGTAACTTGGAATGTGACATTTTTAGAATTAAAATGACTGTCAATCATGACAAGGATTAATCTAACCCATGAAGGGAACCTATATATGTGTTTAAATCAAATAATCACAAATCATTTTCTTACACAGAAATTCTCCTTGCAGCTGTAATATATCCTCAGGACCTTTGAGGCATACTGCATTTACAGTACTAGATAATACACTGATATTGGTTAGAGCCATTCAAAGATTGTTGATGTTTTTGGAATTCAGCTTCCTGTGATCTTCCATCTCAACTTTTATTAAGTTATAAAAAAGAAAAGAGAAAATAATGAAATGGTTAAGACAGTGCTTAACTGCCATCATCAGGTCACTGCTGTCCTCGGGTCAAAGTCAGACTTCCAGCAGAGCCAGTTTAGCACAACATTAATGCAACCAACCCAGAAGGCTCAGAAGCAACCTTTTGGAAAAACAACTATACGCCAGATTTTATAACCTGTACCTCTTCTTTGCCTTATAAGCCACAGAAACAAAAAATGTTCAGCTTTAAATATGGTTTAGCTGATTTTGACTTGAACTTCTATAAAAATACTGCTTTAGGGATTTGCTTTACATCTACTAGAGCATTAGACTGAATAGTGTGTAATGGCTACGTAAATGGGTCAAATAATCCAGGTTGATTTTTCAGATTTTTGACCAGAACAATTCTTGCTGAGGCAGAGCTTAATAAGGACTCCTTGTTCTATCCCAGCGCCAGATTTGACTTACATAAACATTTTTATAATTTGGAAAAAAAAAAAGTTTTCTTGCAGATTTTAAACAACCTTAAAAAAACCTCCTCTTTTACCCATTATTTTATTGGTGATCCACCATCAGATCTGTTATTTGAAGCATACATTTCCTCCCCAGATGCTTCAGGAGTGCAAGATCCATGGTGAAGTCAGGTTATTTTCAGTAACTTAATTTATA
Source organism: Melanocharis versteri (assembly GCA_013397845.1). NCBI lineage: Eukaryota > Metazoa > Chordata > Aves > Passeriformes > Melanocharitidae > Melanocharis > Melanocharis versteri. The sequence continues at coordinate 617,806 of VZTG01009488.1, forward strand.
CATTAATGAAGATACGTACTCCTGTATTAAAACTGAGAATTCTAAGAATAATTTTAGTCTGTCATATGTCCCTGGCTAGCCTTGGCTATGCTCAGCACCCAGCAAAGCCCTAAGTCAGATTTGGGGTAAATTACTACTGTGCAGATGAGTAAAACTATGAAGCACACAATCAACTGCGTCAGAGAAACACTTTTTAAACTAAAATATTGAGTTGTCATATTATTTTAGGAATTGTGAAAGTTCATTTCACAATGACGAAATACTTTGTTCATTTCCAAGCATCAAAATTAGTAAATGGGGTAACATCAGGCTGGAGACCAGTCACTAGTGGGGTTCTGCAGGGCTCCACCCCCACTGCAGTCTAGAACTTCAGCGTGATGGGAAGAGCAGGGGCAGACACTTGTCTCTGTGGTGACAAGTGATGGGACTCGAGGGAATGGCGTGAAGCTGAGTATGAGGAATATTAGGTTGGATATCAGGAAAAGGATTTTCACCCAGAGGGTGACTAAACACTGGAACAGGCTCCCTGGGGAAGTGGTCATAGCATCAGCCTGACAGAGTTCAAGAAGTGTCCGGACAACACTCTCAGGTACATGGTGTGACCCCTGGGGTGTCCTGAGCAGGGCCAGGAGCTAGATTTGATTATCCTGATGGGTCCCGTCTAACTCAGTATATTCTATGATCCTATGATTTTTTTTTTTTTTTTTTTTTTTTTTTTTTTTTTTTTTTTTTTTTTTTTTTTTTTTTTTTTTTTTTTTAGCATTGCATTGCACAGTTTTGGCAACGAGGGTTCTTTTACCATGGGCAATTAGGAGTCGTAGATAGTAGTTAGCTACCATCTAGTGGTAAAAAGCTGAAAGTGTACATGACTTTCACGTTTTTTCACAAGACCACAAAATAGTCTATACAAAATTTGGCAATTGAAGTTATTCTTTACAAAGATGATCACTTACAAATCACAGATTAAAATCTACACTGAATATAAGTGGAGGAACTTAAAGAAATGGATATTCTACTCTCCTGCGTTCTCTTGATATAAGTACAATGCAAATAACCAGAGCTAAAGGTAGATGTTACCTTGAGCTGCTTTCAGGGTCAAACACCACTGAGGCTTTAATACCTTGAAGGCAAGAATTTTTAACTGCTTTGCTGAAAAATTAAAACTTAAACATATATAGTGATTTCCTGCACTAGTAGGCACACGGATTGCCTGTCATTCCAAAGAATGCTTTTTGCCTTAAAACATATAACAAGTGTACGACTCGTCAGCCACCTAATGTCTTCAGCTCAAAGATATTTAAAAAAAAGGAAAAAGAAAAATAAAGAAAAATAAAAGCTATCATAGCAGAAAATTACACTTTTACTTGTTTGATGAGATAACAGATGTGAATAAGATTTTAACCTTTAATAAAGTTATGTTGCTATTCAACAAGGATTTTATGTGCTTAAAGAACTAACCTACCATGTAGGAAGTCCTAGTGTAATTCCCTGTTCTGCTCTAGGCAAAACATTTGTTTTTCAGGCTGTGCTTGCCCATTTGATCCACTGCTAGAAAAATAAAATTTAAAGATAAAACACTTAATTATCTAGCTGACAGACACACAATTAGCCTTCTGTTTACCAGGACAAAGAAGATGTGTGGGTCTTACCAAATGAAGAGACATTACCGTGAGGACAGACAACTGCAGTTCAGGTAACCATGGGAGTAATACATCTTCCATTTTAAGGAACTACAAAACCTCACACCTTCTCTGCCCTTTCCTGTTTCAAATTATGTGGACATTGTGCCCATCAACTTAGCTGGCACAAGGATCAAAGGCAAAAATACCCCACCTCAGGATCTTCAAGCATCCCTAGCACTGCCCAAATATTCTAACACCCCAAGAAATGCTGACTAAAGAAAATGATAAATTCTCAGCATGGAACCGAAGACCAGGAGAGAAACAAGGTCCAGATTCACTGGAAGATAAGAACACTCCTGAAGTTAAAGGAATGGGTTTGGAAGAAACAATTTATGTAAACTTTGTGGCTTTTACACTTAAATATTAGAGGTTTTAAACCTAGCCTGAGGAAACGCTATCAGGCCCTAAAGATTATTTTTTCTCAAAATACATATGCACTTGTGTGAAGTACAGGGGGCTAATGATGTGATTAAGCAGAGGGTTCCACCTCTCACACTGCAAGCCATAGCAAAAGGCTGGACAGTAAAAGGTTGTCCCTTTGAACACGGTGGAAGAAAACAGAAAACTAAAACAAGTACATAACTGCTTTTACCTAAGCAGGAAAAGTCCTAGGAGCAAAGCTGAGGGTTTGGGATGCTGTCTTCAAACTAAGAAATGGTTGTAACAATAGCACTCGAAACTACCAGAATAGCCTAAGAAAGGTATCCATTGGTACCTACTGCCATACCTCAAGGTATTTACTACACAGGAAACGCGGAAAAGTGCACACTGGTTTAAAAGAGCTCAGTGTTCAAACAAGTTAGCGAGTCAACCAGAGCCCAACAGCATAAAGTTCCAGTCACAAATAGGACAGACACAGCATATGATATTACTGCCTGCCTAATTAGCCTGGAAGTATTGACTGTGACGTGCTGACAGTGATGAGGGGGGGCCCATGGCAGGGAACAGAATCAGCAAGTAACTTCAGCTGTCTTCATATACACCTGAGAAATACTGCTTCAGATTGTGATGCTGATACTAATTTTTTAGACATTGATAATAGAAAGTTCATCATGCAAAAAAACACGAGGCCAAGTGACTTCTACCTCAATCCCTAAAAAGGCACGATATCAGGTTCAAAATATCAGTGTTCAAATAAAATACAAAATTTAACAACCTCACAGCTGTGGAGGCCCAGAGAAGCTGACTGGTCACGGGATGCATTGTGGTGATGCATCCCCACACTCCACCCAGGCCGCACGACGACCTGAGTGGTGCTCATTCATGGTATTAACACATTTCTCACACTTTTCTGTGAGAAAGAACCACAACACAGTACAGCACAAATGCAGGAATGAGTGGCAGGAAGTGAGCATGAACTATAACATGGGATTGAGCCACCAATGACCCCTGAAGCCCTCCAACCCCTTTCCAGAAAGGCCTGCACATGATAACTAATTTATATAGAAAGAGAGAAACCTGTCCATNCGCTCATTCGTGGTATTAACACATCATGAGAAAGAACAAGACTTTGCTGGAGAAGGAAGGTCAGGTTGAAGATAGAGCAGCACTCTTCTGTGAGAAAGAACCACAACACAGTACAGCACAAATGCAGGAATGAGTGGCAGGAAGTGAGCATGAACTATAACATGGGATTGAGCCACCAATGACCCCTGAAGCCCTCCAACCCCTTTCCAGAAAGGCCTGCACATGATAACTAATTTATATAGAAAGAGAGAAACCTGTCCATAAAAAAGGTACTTTCCCAAGCCTGGGCAGTTCCCCCCAGGACCCTGGATGTCTCACTGGCTGGACTGACACAGCTAGATCCATGCTTATCAGTTGGATCAATGCTGGAACCAGAAGTGATGATCATTTTCTCTCTTTTTCTCTGTTCCTTTCTTTCTTTAAGTCATCTCTTCATCTTTAATTTCTCCTGCTTTCCCTCTTTCTTTTCCTTTACTTTCTCTCTTTCTTTCTTCAATTAATCTCTCCCTCTTTAAATTCTTCCTTCCCTTCCACCCCACTTTTTTATCCAAACCCAACTGTTGGGTGTTTATATAGTAGGTAAGGGACTAACACACCAATTTCCATGCCAAGTGCGTAATCTACTAATAAAACTTTCTAATTGTTTGCAGACACTCTTACTTTTTTTTTGCTCCTGTTGACCAAAGAGCATTTACAAATCCTAGGTGCTTCCTTCCCCTTAAGGGTGGGTCATCACAACAGCACTAACAAAAAGCTTTAGAAAAGCCAACGCTTCATCAAACTGAGGAACTACTAAAAGTAAGAAGACAGAAATAACCAGTCAAAAGAATTAAATCTTTGCAGACAACATGCAAACTATTTAAGAACACCATACCTAAAACACAGTGCAATTGCACAGCTTCTACCATGAAAAACTTGCGAAAAAGCCTAAGCCAGTCAGCATAGCTAAAAAGTAGAGCAAAAGCCAGCAGGCATCCTCCAAAAAGCTGGAGCCACAATGACATGGAAAAAGTCCAGATGAATTAAAACCTGACAGCTTACACAAAGATGCAATAAGGCAAGGTGAAACAGACTGAATAATAGCTAATAAGAAATACGAAGTGCTGATAATGAGGTCCCTTCCATGGTGCACCACAATAATAGGAAACTTCCCACAATGTCTTCAAAAAAAACATGGCATTGCAAGACTTGGGGGTGCTGGTGGAGGAGAGGCTGGACATGACCCAGCCATGTGCACTCACAGCCCAGAAAGCCAAACGTGTCCTGGGCTGCATCCAAAGCAGCGTGGGCAGCAGGGGAAGGAAGGGATTCTGCCCCTCTGCTCTGCTTTGGTGAGACCCCACCTGCAGGGCTGCATCCAGCACAGGAAAGACATGGACCCGTTGGAGTGCATCCAGAGGAGGGCCAACAAGATAGTTAGAGGGATGGAGTACCTGTCCTATGGGGAAAGGCTGAGAGCTGTGTTTTTTCAGCCTGGAAAAGAAAATGCTTTGGGGTGACCTAATTGCAGCCTTCCGGTACCTGAAGGGAGTCCACAAAAAGACAAAGAAGGACTTTTCATAAGAGCACGTAGTGACAGGACAAGGGGAAATAGAACCAAACCAAAAGAGGGTTTATGTATGATACAAGGAAGAAATTCTTTACTGTGAGGATGGCGAGACAATAGAAGAGGTTGCCCAGAGAGGCTATGGATGCCCCATCCCTGGAATTGTTCAAGGCCAGGCTGGATGGGGCTTTGAACAACCTGGTCTAGTGGAAGGTGTCCCTGCCCATGGCAGGGGGGTTGGAACTAGAAGCTCTTTAAAATCCCTTCCAATCCAAACCATTCTATGATTCTATAAGAAAGCAATAGAAGAGTACTAAATTTGTATACATTTTTGCTGCAGAATTCAATACTGTCTTCACAGAAACCTCTCATTAAGGAGGCAACACATTAGGGCCAGATGATGAGTTTATAAGCCGAAAAAGATTTTTTTTTTTAAATGAATGGAAAGTTATGCCTCAGATGGCTAGATGCCTAAAAATTGCAAAGGAACTTCAAGACAAAAGAGTAAAATTCTTAATGTTACATGTACTCTGCATCAGTATCAAAGGACTGGGAACTGGCTAATAAAGTAAATGTGCACCTTCAGGGCTAGTTGACTGAGAAATACCTGATGAGGAAGCCTTGGTAGGTAAAATAACAGCATTATATTAAAGCATATAATTAAGAGGCAGCTCAAATTATTTAATTTCTAAAGGAAAGCTCAAAAAGATTTTTGTAAAAGGGAGAAATACTCATCATGAACTGCTGAGGTTCACTAAAGAGGTTAATAAGCATTAGTGTAAAGAAGATTGATCTACATTATATGGATTTGCAAATAAAGCTTTCAAAAAGATCAATTGTCAAGTGCTTTTAGGAAAAGCATAGGGGATATGACCTTCAAAGATAGAGACTTGATTAAGTGTTGGGATGGAGAGGATAGGAATAAAATGAATAGTTAGATCTTAAAGCAACAGTTGTAAGGTAAAGTGGAGTGCTCCAGGCATCTGCACAGACAGGTGAAAAAGGAAAAGCTACAAGAGTGACATCTGCAGACAAAACTATGTTATTCAAGGTCATAAGGATGAGCACAAAGAATTACAGAAACTCCCAAGGCTGAGCAACTACAATGTGTTAAAATGGCAAATGAAAATTCAGTGTAAGCAAATGGGAAAAGAACAAACCTAAACCTAAATTTACATCAAAATTATGGTCTCTGAACTGATCATTACTACCAAAAGCCTATTTCTACCTTTGTGAGCAACTGACTAACATACAGAAATTAGTTATCATCCTAATTTTAAGGGGTCATGATCACTACTAGTTAAAACTTCCCTCTTTCATTAAGCCTAAGATAAATGTACAGTGTAAAAAATGTAAAAGATTACTGGAGACAAGTTTTTAACATTTCCATTTTAGGCATATTGGATGATGAAATAGAAATCTGTGAAAAATGCAACTTCTTTGAAGTTATCCCTATAAAGGTCAAAAAAAATTTTTGTACTTTTTCTAGAGCAGCATGGGAAGCTGGGCAAACTGATTATTTATGTCATTTGTCACTTTTTAAGGTAGTAAATACTTTTACAGACATTAAGTACTCTCTACAAGCTGTTTTGTTCTTCTTTTAAGTGAAGGCAGTGATGTAGTGGTTCGTATTTTCTGTTCTACTGCCCTTTACTTACTCTAGCTGGAAGGGGATTCAGCAGCACAAGCCTTAAAGACTCATGCCTGATTTTTTTCTGATATGCAAACCACATAAGATAAGTAAATCAATAACTAAAAGCTTGATTGTACCTGGGATGTTTCTGGGTAGCTTAGCACTAATAACAAAACGTCCTTTTGAATAGTTTGTTTTCCACGGAATAGCCAACAAAAACATTTGTAATTAAAAGCTCACATTTTAGTCTGGCCATCAATGGACGTCAGACAAGATCATTTGATTCAGGCCCTGTAAGCTGTTCCATTTCCCAAAACTATCTTAAGCTTAGTTGCCAGCACCAAAAGCATACCTGTGCCCACACAGAAGCAGCAAAACAGATATGGAAATTTTTTTTCCCTTTTAGTAAGTAATATTAATATTTTGGGGGATCGATTGCTGTGCTGAATTCAGGCTTTTTCATCACGCTTGTTTAGCAGTACTTTTCTACTGCAATCTACAGTTATCAGAGTTGTTCAGACACAGCTGAACTAAACTGCTCTACAGCTTTTTAAATCTCCACTCACAGGTGCACTGATCTCACAGGAGTAACTCCTCTGACCTACACATCACGAGGAAAGCACTTCTTATGCTCCAGAGACAGAAGCCAGCTCTGCAGCCGAGACATGATCTACTCATACTAAGTTACAGAATCACTTAGGGTGGAAAAAACTTTAAGATACAGTCCAATCATAAACCTTAAAAGTTTGACTATATAGCAAACAGGATGTAAATAACTTGTGCACAACATATCTATGCCATTACAGATTTTAATAAAAAGGTATTTCCAGTGTACTCTATCACTCTGTTATGCACAACATATTCATTAAAACAGTTCAGTAGCTATGCTGAGCTTGTTGGTTTTTTTCCAGTCACATAGAAATTATTTAAACCTCCAGCTGCCCTTTGGACCATTCCTACCAATCTTAGTTTGAGGTGTGCCTACCAGACCATTTTTGAAAAGAGCTAGATGCATCAGCTAAAAATAGAAGTTGCGTGGCACTTCTTCAACAGTAATTCAGAAAGAGCTATTTGCTCAGCTGTGTTACTAGCTCATACAATAGGTCCTCAGTTTGAAAATACTGAAAGTAAAATACCTTCCTTGTTTTCTCTCCTTCCTCTAATTTACTAATGCAGGCACAATTAAAGGAAATTAAAACCTTCAACACATAGATTTCAAAATGTAGAAAGTGATGGGGGAAGTGTTTTTATTTTGTAAGGTTATGACATTTTAAATTAATATTTACTTCCAAGCAGTCTATAAGAATGCCTTACTCATTTTTCAGTCTTTTTGGAGTTATTTACCACCAAACAAGATTCCATTTAATGCAACTTTTACCTACTCATTACAATTTAAGTCTGATAAAAATTTAATTAAACAGAGCTGCAGCAACTAGGTATATTTAATCCAAGCTACCCGATTGTTTGACTAACAACAAAAAACACTCACTTGGCAATTTTTAATAGTAGCAGCTATGGCATGAAAAACATAATGCTTGCCAAGCAGCCAATGTAATAGTGTTGGCTTTCATACCGGTTCTTTTTCTCTGGAGAAATAAAACTGTAATAATCACAGGCCATAGATTTCTATTTCTTTTCTGCACTGTAATTCTTCTTTCTCCTTTCTTCTTAGTAAAATTTTAGTCTTCCATTCTTTCTGAAACCAGTCATCCTCTAACAAGGCACTTCTCTATGCTCTAAGCATTTAGAGACTTTTTTACTTATTGATTAACCTCAGATTTAGATTACTACCTTTACTGGACCTCTGGAGGCTCTCCCCTAATAAACCATTGTATAAGGTCTCCTCTTTTTGTCATTACTTCCAGTGCCTTTTTCCCCAACCATGATACTATGACTGCAATATAGCAAGCCGGGGCAGGGGGAAGTTAATATCCAAACCCCTTTATTCACATTTTTCTTAAGATTTAAAATGACTTTAAATTGAATACTGTTGTAACAGTGCTCCTGAGAAAGCAAAGTAAGATTCCAAAAGCTTTTCCCCGAAGTTACTGTATTGTCTGCATGTGGCTAAACCAACACTCTTGAAAACTCTGCTTCTCATCTTTTAGCTGGAATTCCCTCTTCACTACAGATAAATAATTGTCCAGAGGCCTGTTCATATCATCTGGGAGGGATATAAAATAACCCCACCACAGGTGAAGGTTAAACTTACCGTTTTGTTGAGACTGTTACTGTCCCTTGATGTATTTCAGTAGATTTGAACTTCAGCTTTTAAATTCCAACAAATCTGAAAACATCCTATGGCATGCTACTTTCAGGTGCTTTCACCTCAATAATGCTAAAGGCTTACAGTTCTGTAGTCTTGCACCCAAGCTGCTCTCCAGAGCCTCTGTGGGCAGGTTTTTTTACCCTTTGCTGTTCTGGTGCTAATACTCTTGTGCTGTTATTCTCTATGGCCTGCACCTGCAAACCCCTAAAGTGCTGTTGCCATGCTTACAGGGAGCCATGCCCTCTGGCAAAAGGATCACTCTTCCTTGCTTCCTCCCTTCTTTGCTTTTAATCTTTGAAGATTTTAGTTTACACTAGATAAAATCAAACATAATGCATAACAAGGTAGAAAATAGCCATAGAGATGCTTGATAACTATTCCTGCATAACATATGTGCAAAGAGATTTAAAAACCAGTAAGCCACATTTACATGTGATTGGCATACTCCAATAAGCAGTAATGATAGGGAGTCTGGACAAGTCCCAAGGAAAAGACAGGGCCTAGTGTCATTCCTGATCCTTATCACTGCCACATGCTATGCTGGAGGCATAGACAGACCAGTCTGAGAGGGTGCTCAGCAGGGACCCATCACCTGGCCACACTGGGAAGGGCACCCTCCCTCCCTCTCCCACCCTTCTGCTGGTTTTCACTTTTCCCTCAAAAAATAAATCTTCCATCTTTACAGGCAATGAATGCCATCAGCTCAAAATCCTGCTAATAAATCCTAGTAGAAAGATCTTCTTACTTATACATCCTTGGTACCCAACCAAAATTTCATAGAAAATTAAAAGAAATTATTTCATACAGAGGAGTTCTGTCCTTCTTCACCTAATTTATATAAATAAACAGTTCACCACATATAATAAATATTCTTCTTGAAGAGGTCAAAAAACTTTGAAAAGATAAAGTAATTCAGAGCAGGAGGAAGGCAAGCTTTATTTCTTTATTAAACTAAAGATTATTAGAAATAGATACGAGAAATCCCAGCTTCCACATTTTACATTTTCGCATCTTAAAACATGGCAAATGAACTTCATGAGAGGAAGGATGTTCTTTTCTCCATGCTAGACATTTAAAATGCTTTTGGTATATAGGTTTTTAGGAATAAATGGTAAAGAAAGAGAAACTACTGACTCAAACTTCTGGCACCTGATCACACATCCAAGTTATGATCTCATAATCCCTTAGCAGTTGGAGCTTGAATACTCCACCCTCTATAATCTGCTAAATAAAACACTAATTTTCCATAGTAAAACCCTGATTGTTCTTTAAATTTGTAGTGTTCATATATGCAATGGAAAAACCTGGTATATTTTCTTTTGTAAACTATTATCTAAAATAGAAAGGCTTGAGTCACATATTTCAGTTTAAAAATACCAGCTTCTTTTGGATTCTGATAGTGCAGTCATTTAAGTTACTCTAAAATTTGCGATTTAGACCATTCTTCAACCTGCTGTAACAACAATTATGTCCATAGGTGCTATTCACAACAATATGGGAACCACAAAAGGAATAGGAAAATATGTTTTGGTACACAGATTAGAAGACACAACTCCAAATTCACCAACGTGAAGGATTCATTGCCCCAAGAATCTGAAGTTTCTAATGTTCTTCATACAAAATACTAATATTTCTTTTTTTTTGTCATGATACTTTAGCAGTGTCTTCAGCTTTTCTAGGAGTCCTGAATTCTTCGAATATCCTCACAGAGGGCACCTCCTTTCTGTTTCCTCAGCCAAGCAGGAAGGACATCTGATTTGAGTACAAATAACAGATACTTGAGGGCAAACTGTACTCAAAATATTAAGGGAAGAGGGTTGAGTTTTTCTGTCCTGCAACAGCCTCCAAGAAGTCTTCTGTAGCTCAGACTTAATCTTAGAAAACATAGGGAATGCCAAGTGCCACTCTCTGCATTTAGCTTTTTTGTTCACTTTTAATCCAGTTCCCCTAATACCCTACGTGCTGGGTTTGGCTGAGGTAAATTTCTCCCTAGTAACTGGTAGAGGGCCATGTTTTGGATTTGTGCAGGAAACAGTGGTGTTATTTCAGGGATGTTTCAGTCCCTGCTGAGCAGTGCTTACCCAGCACCAAGGCTTTCTTACCCCACCAACAAAAGGCTGGGGGAGCACAAGATGTTGGGACAGAGAACAGCCACAACAGCTGACCCAAGGGGTATTCCAGACTACATGGCATCATCCTCAGTATATAAAGCAGGGGGAGAAGGAGAAAGGGAGGACACTCAGAGAAATCATGTTTGCCTTCCCAAGTCACATTACATGTGATGGAGCCCATAGAAAGTGGTGAATGCATTTCTTAGCCCACTTTGCTTGCATGCAGGACTTCATTTTCCTTATTAAACCGTTTTGATCTCAACCCACGAGTTTCTTCACTTTTATTCTAATTCTCTCCCCTATCCCAGCGCAGGGAAAGGAGTAGGTGAACTGTTGTGTGGGGCTTATTTGCTGGCTGGGTTAAACCATGACACCCTACAATCTACTGGGTATCACAGGAACACGACAGCACGCAAGGCATGCTGTTATTTCCCAGAACTATTGGTGTTATGTCCATTTCTGTTGTGCAGTTAAACTGGACGAGCTGCAGCCTTTCATCATTAGCAGTTCCACTGCACAGAGGCGGAAGGTGTTCAATGTGGTTCAACCCCAGGTCCTCACCCCAACACCCCCTTCAGGTATTTTAAATGTCTATTCAGAAACCTACAAGCAAGACCAGTTATTTGCCAACAACCAAGCACTTCCCTTCACATAAGTTTAGCAATAGAGGAAGTATAGATTGCAAATTTCCATATTACATAAACAAATGCCAAACCTATTCAATTCCACAAAAGTGGCAATAATGCAAAGTTGCACGGTTATCCCGGGTTTTCTGGGGCATGCATGGGCAGCCCATGTCTTCCAACCATGTCAGAGAGGAAATTTGCTCCTTGGTGCTAAATCAAACCTTTCCGGAAAAAGCACGACTGCTACTGCCTGCTTAACACACTCACAGTGGAAAGCTGGAATTGTTGCTGAGCAACCAGAGCTGTGCTGTTGCTGCGTCCCCAGCTTACCATCTCTCCCTTCACGTTCACGGTGGAGGGGGCTGGACACGATGGCCTGTAGCTGCTGGCTATTAAACCTCTTTCTGCTTCTGTGGCACATGATTGTTATTTGTCATGAAGTGTTATCATTCTTGATGTGTTTGGAGTACGACACATTGTCTGATCTAGGTTAAGTGACAGAGGTCTTCCTTATCTGTAAATCTTCTGAATACTAATTTTAATGATATATACTCTTTCATCACCAGTCACAGTTCCTTGGAAATGTTCCTTGTATCTATTCAGCAGTTTCAAATATTATTTGGCTACTGAAAACTGAAACCAGTAATGACCCGTGACGTTCTTTTAACCAGTCACAGCCTGATTGTGCCTAAGAAAAATCCTTCTTTCCCATCTAAACATATGATGTTATATTTTATCCAAATATATTTGGCAAATGGAACCCATATTGATTTATTGCTCATTCATCCCTGTATTCCAAACAAAACACCATCATTTGGCTTCTGTTTTCTTTTGATTAGAAAGGCCTACTAGAAAATTCATTAACTCTACACATAGTTCTCATGCTACTGCATCAATTCCTCTCTCCATTGCTGCATATTCTTTAATTTCTGGTAGTGTCCTATCGGTGATGAAAACAAAAGGCAGCTTTTTCCATCTTCCAGCAGGTTAGACATCAGCCTTTGCTAAGATCACTTCAGCCACCTAACACTACAGTAACAGCCTGTTTCATGCAATTTGCTGAATGCTGTGATATTCAGAATCAGTATTCAGTGGTTTGTCTGCCACCAGCAAGCAAGTGGATATTTTTAAATCTGATTAAATATGGCCAATCATTGCTGAAAAAATTACAGGCCCAAAAGCCAGAAAATTTGTCTCTTCATTGGACATTGAAGAAGCAGTTCCATCTTTTCATCCACTTTTTCTTTCCAGTTCCCACACCTTAACCATCTCTCCTTGCAACTTTGCATGCACCCTCAGAAAAATACGCATCATGTATCTTCCTGCCCCTGTTCATTTTGATGGATGTTGCTGAGTGCAGGATTTTTCCTAGCAATGACTTGCTGGTTTATAACTGCTGCAGTGTGTGTACATGAATTCAGCAACTTATAACAACCTGCCTTTGGCAGAAGCTGAACACGTGGCCTCTTCTGTATATTGTTTCAGAAAATAAACACTAATAAAATTGAAAAATTGTTTTCTATCAGGACAGTACCAAAATCATGGCATATAGAATTAGGCTGAAATTTTATCTTTTATTGGTGAGGAAAGCATTTTATTTCTTTCAATAAAGTTATTGCCAAACATCTGTCACAGTCTTAAACATTTTCACATATTTTCACTGACACATCAAATGGTTTTTTCCCTGTTTACACTTCTGGTATTGAGCAATTATTAGTGTCCTAATTTTGTTTCCCTGGGAAACTGCCAATACCTGAGAGATGTTTGTTACATATTTCCCATTATTATTATTTTACAAATCCACTCTATATCCACTGGGGAGGCAGTGGAAAGTGAATATTCCTTCCCACATGGGCTACTGCACCTGAACATCCCAGGATTTAAGGTAGAAGTTAAAAGGTTAACAATTATATTGGTCTGTTTATTAAAAACTCCTTTTTAGGCAAGTTACACAGCACAGGGGTAACACAGCTACTTTCTTGTCCTTAGTGGTTAAATTGTGAATTGCTCAAGTATGGAACAAATTATCTTTCATCTCTATCTTCCTCCATTCCCTGCAAAACATAGGCTGCTAAAATGTAGAAAGACATTTGGACACTTTTGGTTATTGGAAAGGTACATTATCAAGCCCCATTCTAGAAAAGAGAAAAAACAAGACACACATGCTTACTAATATAGATTTCATTCCCAGGTTGCACAAAAGAAAAAGTTTCTAGTCCATGACGGTGTAAAATGATAAATGTAATCAAACTATACATTTTTTTAAAAAGTCCTGTATACATCATCTCATATTCATGAAAACTAAAGTAAAAAGTGGGAGTCAAATTCTCAACTGATTAGTACTACGATCAAAATTCAAATGATTGTTAATAACAGAGAGTGGCTTCATTTTTGTCCTTAGCTCCACATATCAAATACCTAATTAATACATTTTTAATTAGCCTCCTGTAAACCAAATAATATCTTTTTACGAAAGTTCAATGTATTCTAGATTATATTACCACAGCATTAGGCTGACTCTCTTTGCTTGAAAATTTTAAGTTTTGGTAGGACAGCTCCTCCAGGTAAACAAGTAACTGTTACAAGAGATAAGCACAACTACTTTTTATGTATGTAATTGTACAGAAATATCAGCCCAAATGAGCTTGGAACATGTCCTGGTAACTACTGCAAAATTTAAGAATGAGGGGCACTTGTATTGCTTTAACATTATGGGAATCTGTATGGAATCCAACCATTTCTAGGATCTATCAACTACACACCCTCTCCAGGAAAAGGGAATCAAGTTAGCTCTCATTAATAGTGAAAGACCGTACTGGAAACTTCTGTGCTCGCAGGTACATCGAGGACTCAGCCAAAACAAAGGGAAAACAAATAGTTTACAAGAAACAGTTTTATGAACTGTGTTAATCCTTGAAATAATGTTGATGTGTGTTCCGACGCAACGAAGCGAGGAATAAAGTAACTACCAGGGAGGAGCTGAACGCAACAGACTTCCAGCGTGAGGCAGGAAACGGGAATTTGCACAATTCCTCTCCTTTACTGGGGGACTCAAGAGCACCCTATGACACTGGTACCCGTGAAAACACACTCCTTTCGTGTTTTCATACGTGAAGTCTTGTCTCGAGACAAGGAATTGCCATTAGAAACAGCTGCCCTCTTCAGGATACAACAACGCGCAGTTCGTTTATAACCAGCAAAAGTTTGAATTTCATCACAGATCAAAATGCCTTGTCCGAGAGGGCGGACTACGCCCGGTTACCTCCGGTGATGCGCGCAGCCCTCACCAGCGCAGAGGGAGAAGCGGTGACCGGCGCCCCGCACACGGCGGGCCCGCACCCTCCCGGGGCGCTTCCTCCCTCAGGCACGACAGCTCCCAGCGCAGCCGCTCCACAGCCCCCCTTCCCGCCAGGCTGCGAACGCGGCGCTTCCCGCACCGCCGCGGGCCGCCTGCCGCGGGGCTCTATTGGGGCGGCGGCCGCGCTCCCCCCTCGCTCCCTCCCTGCGCGCTGTTCCCGCGGCGCCGGGCGCACCTGCAGCGTGTCCGCGCCGCGCTCCGCCGGGGCCGNCCGTCCGGTGGGCGCTCTCTGAACTTCCCCTTCCAGCCCGAGGGCAGCCCCGGCTTCCCATGGAAACGGGCTGCCGGTGGCTGGCACATTCCGCGCACAGCGGGACGGACGCCAAAGCCCGCGGCGACGCTGAATTCCCCGCTCCCAGCCGGCCCCGGGAGCCCCCGGCGACAACCCCCTCCGGCTGCCCAAGGGTGTCACACCTTGTTACCGCCCCAAAAGCCGGAAACTTGTACCAGGTACAGCGTTAGTACTCCAGGCACGGTGAAATGGTCTCACCTTTAACATCTCGTTCCCACTTAACTCCCAAACGTTTGCGTTCGTGCAGCCCTCGCACCTGGCGTGACTGGGGGAGGCAGGAGAGTTAAAAGCTTCAAACGCCGCTATTTTAACCGCGTGACAAAAGAGCAGTGACATTTAATACAGCCGAATGCCACGGGTGCACACCTTTCTACCAATTGGATAGCACAGTGAGGGTTGCCCTCTTAAATGACCAGAGAGACTCCTCGTTATCAGGTTTCCTGCACTCCTCACTCCCAGAAGGTAGCAGTGAAAATAAAGAGCTTGCTGACACTCCGTTAGACGTGCTCATCATTCATGCATAAATCAAATTCCAAATGTGTTCATAAACAAATCTGTCCCCAAGAAAATCTCTTCCTCAGCTTCTGACAGAAGATACAAGTCAGGGTGGTAATTGCACTATAGGCAGTGGTTACAATGCATACACGAAAGTACTGAAAGCTGTCTAAGATTAAATATACATGAAGGACAGACTAATTCTGTACAACCTGACACTGAGGCACCAGCAGCTTTTGTTCACCCACAATCTATGGCAACACATCCTCGGGAATGTGAAAGCTAAGTACTAGGAGTAAAACACAGATAATTCAGGAGCAGAAAACCTGAAATTCTTTACAGAAGTGTGTAATAAACCCAATGCCCAGACTTGAGGCAGGTATTTCACCTTGGAATGTGTTTCTTTCCTGGTCCTTTTGATGTAATTTGAACTCTGGATGAGGGAATCTCCTGCTAGTCTTTTATGGAAACATACATACACAGGGCTGCAAAAAACCTGCAGAAATCCCGTGTCTCAGCCCAAGAATTCCTAATCATCCCCTAAGAGCATTTTCCACCTATTCTTAAAACTCTCTGGAAGGCAAAGCATACACAAACCTCCAGAGGGGCATGGTCCAGTTCTCATTTGCCCACATTATTTTTTTACTCATATCAATTATTACTTCAAAGTACACTTTTTTCTCATCTATCCTTCAGAGACTAGGCAGAAAAAGTGACCTTTATAATAATAGTTTTTAGTGTCTTTGTTGTGGATTAACTCTGGTAGACAGCTAAAGCCCACACAACCTCTTGCTCACTGCCCCCCAATGGGAAATGTTTTCCCGGTCAATTTTTTCTCTCCTAGAAATAAGCTAATTGTTTCAGATAAAAGCTATTTATTTCATCATTCCCTTGGAATTCGTAGGTTCTGTTCTTTATGATTTTCCAGTTTGTTGGTACTGTTGCCAAAATTTGACATGCAAAACTGGACATAAAACTTTTCCAGTGTCCTTAGAAGCCACAGAGCAGAAAACGAAGTTTTCTATTGATGGTTCGAACAGAAATTTTTAAAATTTTCCACTGCTTAAACACTCTCAAGATAATTCTTTTTTCCCTATGCTTTAGTGGAATTTCCTGTGTTTCAGTTTAGTCCAACCTGTCAAGCTGGTTAGGCACAACTTCCCCTTCTCAAATCCATGCTGAAACATGACAAAGAAACAAAATTTTCAGACTTTCAGAACTGATAGTCATGTCATTAGGTAAACCTTCCTCGGCAATGCAATCAGTGCCTACATTTGGTGTATACAGGGCTATATAGGTGTGTGTGTGTCCAAACACATCTCAGAAAGCCTCAGTCAGCCTCATGCCAGAGTCACTACAGTCACCTTGGTCCCCCAATTCTCTTGTGTCACTTTTCACTTCAGTGACATCAGTTGTTTATTTGACACTAATTTGACACCACTCACCTCAGTCACTTACCCAAGCCTGCCTGTCACTCCATCAGCTCCTCTCAGCCATTTTTATCAGCCACTTCCCTCCTGCCAGCTCCCAAGTTAGTCAGCTCCTTCAGGTGGACCTGCTGGGCATCACCTACTGCCACCAGCATCTCCCTCAGCTCCACTAATGGCAAAGCGTATGACAGAACTGTTGTCCAAAGTGATTTGTACGAAAACTTCTTTTGAATTTCAGATTGTTAAAAAAAATTGATACTTACAAAAATAGAAAGCCGTTTCACTGAAATAGTCCCTAATACAAGTTTCCGTAACTGAAGGTTAATGTACATTTTTACAGGTAATAGCTATATGATAGTTTAAGCATGGAAGTGTTTTCTGTTTCCAACTTAAATTACAGAAAAAACAACATTCCAGCTGTTGCTTGACTAATTCAGCATGGAATGAAGGGATTATTCACATATCATGCTCTTACTTGTGTGTCTAAATAAATTCAGGAGAATGCTTTCGGGAATATTTCCAGAGCTTGATATTCTGGTTCCAAAAGCGGTCACAAGACACCTTGGGAGAAAAAAGAAGACAGCAAGCTTATGTGATATTTTTGCATAATATTTTCCCAGGCTCTGACCATCTTCAGTTTAGGCAATTTTTAGAGCCTATTGTCATGGTGCCACCGTGACACATCAGCCAGGGCACCAGGGGCCCTGTGGGCGGGTGGGTGATAGTTCCTGGCAGCCAGACCCCATCCTGCTGCTTCAGCCAGGAGCTTGGCAGCCATGGAGCACTGAGGCAGCCCCAGTCCTGGCACTGGGCACCTCTCTGGGGCAAGATAGGACAAGACCAGGTTTTGTCCGCTTAGGAAATCACAGTCGAAGCTCTTCCAGATCTTTCTCTAGCCTCCCAGTAGCCCCATGCAAAGTTGTTGAATCCACAGCATTGTTCAGCAAAGGGATCCACAGGTTTTCTGCCTGTTGCATGAAGAGTGTCTCTCAACTATTTGTCGTGAACCTGGTTCCCACTGTCATCCCCTATTTGCATTTGAAAAACATGGTGAACATTCAGTCTGTATCTCCATGCCACTCGTTTTTTTGTAGTCTTCTGATGTATCTTGCCCTGCAGGAAACACCCCTTCTCCAGCCAACTCAACCATTCTCCTTATGGAAGCCATTCTAGTCCTTTGGTCACACTGCTGCCCTTCTCTTCCTTTTTCTACTTCTTGCATATCTTTTTTGAGACGGAAGAACTGTAACTGTTCAGGATATTCAAGGTGTGGGCAAACAATTTACACAGTGGTGTAATTACATTTTCCATTTTGCTCTCTTTCCTTCCTGAAAATTTGTAGTGTGTTCTTTGTTTTGCTTACTGCTACTGATTACTAAGTGGATGTTTTGGGTAATTCGTTATTATAATTGCAGTGATGATGTTTTAGGATCCAAATGTTTTTAAGAACTGATCTTGGAGAGCAGATAAGTTTTCTGACATGATAACAAAAAGTACAGTAACGGATACTGCCTCACTTGGCAGTACTGAAATCCATTCAGCTTCCCCCCAACAATATCATCAGTAATAATTGTTCACCCAGCGTGGATAAAACCCACGACACCTACCATGAAATTGTAAAGCATTGAAGATAAATTTTGAGCAGCATCAAATAGAAAATTATAAGATCACAGTGGGACAAAAGAAATACATTATTGTACACATCCAAACCCAAAAGATCATAGTTTTATGGATTAGCCTGTGACATATTGAATTCAAAGGTTGGAATCTATGATCTCAGAGGTATTTTTCAACCTAACTGATTCTGTGATTCCATGATATCCAAATCACTGTCAATGTTTTAAGAAAATCAAGAATTTCCAATCTTATTCTGGTTTACGTTACCACACTTCTACTCAAATCCAGCACAGTAAAAATAAACAGTCCACTTTGGTCACTTCTATCTGACCTAAAAGTTTCTATGAACCCTCCAAAAATTATACTATATCTAGATAATCCCAGTTTTCATATTTTTGCATAAAACAGCCACTAGAGGGGGAGATAATCCCAAACACCCGAGTACATCTAATCCAAACTGGCAGAATTTATACATTTGAATCTACTTTCTATCACCATGACCACGAAATCTATTTTTTTAAACAGTACAAGTATTCAGCTACAATGAATCATGTTGAATTATTTGTTGTTAGGTTATTATTTGTTATTAGGCCCAGCAGATTAATCAGGAGTACCTTGCCAGAGCAAAGATCTTTCCTTGGAAGGCTCTGTCTATTTATTTAGTAATTAATATTTTAAAATCACAATTTCTCTGTCAAGGTGATTTAATTTTGGGACTCTAGAGTTCAGCAATCTTCCTTTAAGGAACCTTAAATTCAGAGTAACTTTAGCAATCTTCAACTCACTAATTCTAACAGATCACAAAACTCTAGCATGTTGTGCTTAAACACAAATACCCTTGTTGAGACAATAAGAATGCATGCTACATATTCAAACAGTTAGGTTATGACACTTACAGCAAATGTCAATTTATTAACCAAACAGAAAATCAATCTGTACTATCTATTGTGAGCGTAAAAAAAAATTCCCAGTGAGTTGTTAAGGTCATAGTGACAGTCCTGGCTGCTCCACCTCCACTCAGATCAGTGTCTCTGTAGCTGTTGAGAGCTTACCATGGAGTCGAGGTAAGGAAGACTTAAATTGTGTTGTATCACAAAGCTATCAAGACCAATGGTTCTCCATAGGAGAGGAACATAGTAATTATCCATATCTGTGATGTAATAAACATTGTTAAACATTGTCAAACATTGTCAAACACAATACAGCTATGATAAAATCTTCATCTGTGGCAGCCACAGTCACAGCTGATTATGGGAAGAATTACTTTGTATTTTATTGTGACTTGTTAGGCAAATTTGTGAGGCTGATGGGAGACAGTATGTTAGTATAGTTCTGAAAAGGTAATCTGTCAAGCAAAACCAAGGAAGATGTGTCCCAGCACAGACCTGTACATCCATGTAACAGCTCCAGGAATTCCCTGATGTCACTTGCTTCTCCCATCAGTCACAGAGGGGAATCAGAGGGGCAGGCCTGCAGAGACTGATTATCCACCACAACAGCAATTGCAACCAAACTGAAGAAATAAAAGAACGTTTCGTTTCTTTTAGCATCCCACATGAGTGGTCCAGCAGAACCACGAACTTAATTTTAATTGGCTTTCTGTGACTTTTGCCAGGGTGATGTAAGCACCTGAAACTACTCTATGTTCTACCTGGTTATAAACCAATAATTTACAGAGGGATTAATATTATTAAATAATACATACATATAGATATAAACGTGCGTTATTAAAATATATTCCCTTGGGTATACATTCATTTCTCAGAAGAAGAAAAGTCAATATTGAGAAAAATGATACACCAAGACAGGAGGTCTAAACAATAATCAAAAAGAAATATTATAATTGTGATATAGATCAAAAGGTCAAGAATTGGCAACTGGAAATAGAAGGTTTAATGGTCAGCCACAGAAACAGGAATTTTTCCATGAGGGAAATTTGTCTCACAGGGAGATAAGTAACTCATGGAAGATACTTTAGAGAAGAGAAAGGGAAACTAAGCTGCTGTTGTAGTTATCAATCTGACCTCCTTTTAAAGAGCAACAAATGAAAACTTTATCCAGTTTTCTGAAGGCAGGAGACCAAGTGTCTGGTTTTCCCATGCCCTTTGGTGGTGGTGTGGCCTACGCTGAGTAAATGTGATGTTGTAGGAGTGCAAAGTATTCATAAAAATTTAGAGAAGCAGCAGTGCTGTGAGAACACATTCTCCTGTCCCTCCTCATGGGCTCTCTGCAAAGGAGGTACAAACAGCTGAGGAGAGGAGATGCAGTAGAGCAATAGGAACAGCAGATGAGGACTGGTCCAGAATTGTCCTTGCTGAGACAGATGAGAGGAAGCCCTGAAATCAAGCAGTATTGTTCATGAGGGGTGGAGATCCTTTTGATTGGGAAAACTGGTAGCTGGAATAGCTAAGGTTATGTAATACAAGGGTTTGCATGCAATTGGCTTCCAGCTGCTAAAGAAACCTTTAAAAAATGAAACATATCAAATTTTAACAGAGGAAGAGTATTATTTAAGCATTTACATGGCTGTGACCATGCAAACAAAACCCTAAAACACCATTAAAATCTCAGTTCTTTGTTGCCAAGGAAGGTCATATGAGAAAGAAGAGAAGAGGACAAAGTACTGGTTAGAGTGAAACTCAAGAAACCCCCAGAAAGTTAGACTTTAAACTGAGGTAATTCACAGAAAGTCACAGAAAGGAGTTTATCTTTGACAAATTACACTGCTTTTGAAAAATGTAGCTGAGCAACAGTGCTCCTTTTTTGCCTTCTTTTAGAGGCCTTTTGCCTTACAACCCCTTTAAAAAGCTTGTTAAAGATCTCTTTACAAAGTAGATAATTAAATATTGTAAGGATGAATTAATTGCAAAGATAAAGGACTAGCTTGGATAGCAAAGGCAGGGAGCACAAGTGTAAAATAAGAATTTGGGCTAGAGAAATATGAAGAGCTGTGTGCCACAGAGACCAGTAATGGCTGGGAGTGACTTCATTCCTCACATGCAGATCTCTGGCCGGGGTGAGGAAATATGGCTGTAAGGGAGCAGAGGCGCTTCATGACACATAACTGGGCAGAGACTCAGCACAAGGGAAAAGAGTCATAAACATCAGAAGGTCTTGGACAGAGCAAGAGCGACAGGATATGAGTTAGTGTGCTTGAATTGGAAGAAATGCTGCTATTAGAAACCAGACAAATGACAGTGTTGTAGCACTGCCCTGACACTGCGCTTCTTACTGACTTTACTGACCAAGTACAGTGAGAGAGGAGGACTACTGGTGCTGAGGCAGGAGGTTTTCAAGTGTTTAGCACTAGACAGAACTCAGGGCAGATACAGTCATCTTCAGCAGCGCTTCCAACTTTTTGAAAAATATTACAGATGTAAGCCTGATTTTTTTTTCAGTAGCAAAGGCCAGACCAAAAGAGAACATTGTATGGGAGTAAGTGGATGCTTCGCAACAATATTTATTTTTAATGTATCTAATACATTATACAGATGAGGCCACACCAAAACTGAGCAGTTAAACTAAAAACTTAATATTAAGGATGCTACTTTGAGGCTGAAGATTCTATAGCTTTGGCTATTTGGAAGTAATTTTATTTAGCAATTTAACTTCACTACCTAACAACTGTATGTAGAACACGTGCCGCAGACTTTTTAAGGTTCATTGTTTGCTACAGAGGCATCTTTGTTCATATTTTTAGATCTTTCAAATATTTGTTTACACATTTCCTGGGGAGGACATACCTTCTGTAATACAGCTTGTGCATCAGCCCACTCCTGATTTATTTTAGTATCCCCCAGCTGATGGGGGACAGATGGGTGAGGGCTGGGAGCAGAGGAATGCTGCCCTGCCTCTGACGGCCCTGGAAGGTATGCAGCTCGCCTCCCCCAGACAGCCGTCAAGAGCCTTTGGGAAAGGGGCTAACGTGACTTTTGGTCACCACAAACATTAGAAATCTACAAAAGACTCAAGAGGAATCAGCTTTCTGTCTTGTGCAGCAGGACAGAGGTCACCGAGATGCTGAAGATTCCTATCCCAGAGAGGCTGTGTAATATTGAGGGAACTGGGACACTTTACTACAAAGTCTGCAGCACTAATTTGAATAGCGACGTGTAGTTTGTGATGTTCATAAACTTTTCCTACAGTTCCCATCCTCACTTTTCTAGCTGTGGAATTGAAATTCAATTCTTGTCTCAGCACACTGGGAATTACAGTTTGGATTAACATATTTTGGATTAACACATTGTAAAATTAATAGAGTCTAATCTGCACCAATGGCTGCAGTGTTTTGTGTGTGCAGCGCAAGCCAGTTTGTACTATGCTCCTTTTTTCTGACCACAATGACACAAAATCCCTCTGTGCTAAGAAATGCTTCTCTGCACCTCTGCACCTGATTCAGAAGCCACATCCTCACTGGTCTCTCAGGAGGCCGTAGCCACCATCAGAGAGTGTCAGCCCCAGTGACCATGACGTGCAGATGGCATTGGTTGGACATCAAGTGTCCATCAAAGTCACACTATCACTCCCCTCCTCAGCTGAACTGGGGAGGAAAAATAACCAAAGGCTCGTTGGTCAAGATAAGGACAGGGAGAAATCCCTCACAAGTTACTATCATAAGTAAAACAGACTTGACTGGAGGGAATTAGTGTAACTTGTTACCAATAAAATAATAAGAAATAAAACCAAATTAAAAGCACCTTCCCCCCACTCCTACCTTTTTCCCAGGCTCAGCTTTGCTCCTGATTTCTCTGCCTCCTCTCATCATTGGCACAAGGGGACAGGGAATGGGGGCTGAGGTCAGTTCATCACACATTGTCTCTGCTGCTCCTTCCTCCTCAGGGATAGGACTTCTCACGCTCTTCCACTGCTCTGGAATGGGGTCCCTTGCACAGGAGACAGTCCTCCATGAACTTCTCCAATGTGAGTTCTTCCCACAGACTGCAGTTCTTCAGGAACTGCTCCAGCATAGGGTTCCTTCCGTGTGGTGCAGTCCTTCAGGAATAGGCTGCCCCAGTGTGGGTCCCCCACTGGGTCACAAGTCCTGCCAGCAAACCTGCTCCAGCGTGAGCTCCTTTCTCCAGGGGTCCACAGGTCCTACTACAAGCCAGCTCCAGCATGGGCTTCTTATGGGGTCACACCCTCCCTCGGGCACTCACTCACTCTAGTGTGGGATCCTCCACAGGCTGCAGGTGGATCTCTGCTCCCCCATGCTCCTCCATGGGCTGCAGGGGCACAGCTGCCTCACCGTGGTCCGCACCACAGGCTGCAAGGGATTCTCTGCTCCAGTGCCTGGAGCACCTCCTCCCCCTCCTTCTGCATGGATCTGGATGTCTGCAGGGCTGTTTCTCTCACATATTCTCACTTGTCTCTCCAGCTGCTGCTGCACAGCAGCTTTTCTCCCTTTTTGGGTATGTTATCCCAGAGGTGCTTCCACCATCACTGGTGTGCTCAGCCTTGGCCAGTGGCATGTCCAGCCTGGCACAGGCTCTGCCAGACATGGGGGAAGTCTGGCAACTTTGCAAAGAAGCCACCCCTGTGGCCCTCCCCTGCTACCAAAACCCTGGCACACAAACCGAATACAAAGCCATAGGCAGGGCAGTGAGCAGAAGAGACACTTCTGAAATCTTCACTCCATACAGATCATTTAAATGTGGGCCATTGAATTCCCTCAGTGTAACAGAGTCAACACGAAGGGAAAAGACTCCAACCCCACAGCTTTCTTTGGGAAATGTGGATGATCTTAAAGATGAAGCTGTGGGTTTAGAAAACAATGTTTTAATGTAGAAATTTTTCTAAAACATTCTTTGCAAACCTGTTTTACATTCAGTGATTCATGCACTGTATTATGCTTACCAGCAACTTTTTCACCTATAATGAGTATAACATATTACTGTCTTTTTGAATAGAAGGATGGGATAATCCTCTAGGGAAGAATCCTAATATGAATGCAGGCAGCTGTTAGTTCCCAGTATGCAGAATGCACATCATGATTGCCTCTGTTGCAGGTATGGTAATTGGTATAAACCCAGGCTACAATTGGGCCCGGTCCACTGGGAGGGTCTCATAATTCTGGACTTTCAGACCCCTCAATAAATCTGTTCAGGACTTGGACAAACTCCTAGTTGACACCTTCCCTGTTTCTGCTGTATCCTCTGTAAAGCCAGCCAAAGGCAGCTGTTTCCCCTGCTAAGGTGGCTTTGTCCCTCAACAAATGATTCAACTGTCTCGCTGTCTTCTCCCCTTGGGTACAAAATTTCAGGGCTCAAACAGAAACCCCTGCCAGCTGTTTGCGCAGTTCCACATGTTGTTCTGCCTCCTTCAGGACTATGCAGGGAGTGGAAAATCCCCATTTTACCTCACAGCTTCTCCCTTTAGTGAGTGTGTAGAGACAGCAGTGGAATGACCTGGGGAGAGGAGGCTGCAAAGTCCAGCAGAAAGGAAAAGCTGATGGGCTAATGACAGCAGATTCTCTGGCACATGTCTAGTGGGAAAGGATGTTTATAGAAAATGTTTTGTGAGAATCAGGAGGAAGTCGTTTGGGAAGGAAATAAAAGACTCAAAACCAGAAACAAAAATGGAGAAAGAAAAATTTCCTTCCTCACATCTTTCGTGATTTCCACTGCAAAGAAAACGTCATGGATGCTCCATACCACCAAACTGTAAACACATTGGAAATCAAGCACTTGATGATATGTAGTTCCCATACTCATAAGATCTTTTTCCTATAACAAGAACATAAAACCACTACCTCAAAAGCTAAAATTGTGTCTTAATCTCTACAGTTTGTATTTCCAAAAAATTTTATACCAGAAAGCTGGGTAAGTGTGAAACCCTACAGTTAATGTGTATATTTCACCAGTCTCTAGTACTCAGAATTGCTGATACAAAGTACATAACCATAACAAAACAAAGCTTACATGAATATGTGATTCTCTCTGCTATTTTGTCTGTTAATTTGTTCCTTCAATTTGTCTTATATTTGCTGCTATTAACATCACTTCTGTTTTTTCTACTTGAATAATTTGTTATTCCCTAGACTAAGGCAGCTTTGAAAATAAAAATTGAGTCTTGGTGAGTTTAATATTAATTCCTTATTAATAACCAACTAAGATCTTCTTTATGTGTCTGGAATACAAATGCATGTTAATAATGCCAGCATACCTTTAGGAAATTACTATCATCATAATAAAACACTCCACTAAGTATAACAGTATGTTTACAGGGTAGTACCTGGGGAAAAAGTGTAGATGTTTGATTATATTACCATTTAATATAAAATGTTTAGAGGCCATAATTTATTGTATAAATGTTCTTGAATATTAATGAAGTATTGAAGGATTGACAAACAGCTCACACGAAACCCTAATGCAGAACTGAAATCCGTGAGCAATTCCTTTTCATAATTCTCCTTGATTTTCCAGGAGTAGACCTGTGACACTATTCACTGAACAGCAGTATCTCAGACTGAGGGCAACACAGGCTTTGAATACAAAAAAAACTTAGGGTTTACCTGCATGAAACTAACAATACATAGTGTATTTATAAAGCTGACAATGCATGTATTAACCATACAGTTAAAAATCTGATTCCAGTGTTTGTGACTGACAGAAATATAGTGTAAACCAGCAGCTTGTCTTGAAGCCTGACATCTGGCACATGGCTCTGTGTGTTGGTCTGACCAGAAGCATTGTTCTAGAAATCTCATCGCTACATAAAGCTCCACCCAGTCGTCTGAAGCATTCTGAGAATATGTAACGTGCAAGATAAGGAAAGCAGGTCAGTGACTAATAACATTATTTTGACTGAGCTGATATAAGTTATACTATGTTAACATTTTTGTTTTGCAGCAGCAGAAGGATAAAGCAGTCCAAAATTTGCTAGGTTTCTGTTAAGCTTTTCTTATTGTTCTTGGCTGGGACAGGAAACTAAAACTAGTAAGTTATCGTCTCAAATTGCGCAAGCAATTACATTCTTTGAAAACCATTATCTGCATGAAATCTCTTATGGCAGGAAATCACAAACAGAAAGAAATTCCTTCACAATGAGAGAAAAGTCCAGACTACTTTCAATACTTGTTTTAAAGTACAAAAGTTGCGACAGTAATTGATTCACTAATCACTGTGATTCCAGATACCTGTCTTGACAGTAGACTGATTCCTTTAGAAAGAGCCTAAGGGTATGAGGTAAGGAAAAAGAGAATTGTCTGAAATACTAACAATTAAATTTTCTATCAGACAATCCGTAATTTGTCACAACTGACCACTGAAGGGAAATACAGAGAACACGGAACATGCATTTCAAGTTCATATTTTAAAACAGTGTTGTGAGAAACACAGTGAGAAAAAATGCCTAGCCATTCATATCAGCATTTATGACTGTTTTGGAAACATTTAAGAGTAATATAAGAGTAGAAACTTCAGTTCACACTGACATTAGAATACAAATCAAGCAACAAATGGATACTATGATATGTTAAGCTGCAAAATACAATTTAGAAAACATCATGGCCTAGGTTCTAAAAGTTACCTTTTTTTCCAGCAGACTTTTTAAAGCCACACACTTAAAATGGTTTGTCTGTAGGTTTCTGAATCATGTTGAGAGACTGATTTTTGTGAAAAAGAAATAAAGTAACTGATATTTTACTGTCTTGATAAGACACGGAGCAGAAGCACCTGAGAGGAGCGATATAGGAAAGAAATCACTGGCAGCTTACATGCTGAGCCAGACCATTTACAGCCTGTTTACACTAACTGGCAGGATGATAAAAAGTCACACCTTTTTCCCCTTTTGCTTTTCTTTGCAATATTCACATGCAATCATACCAGCTCTGGAAGCTGCTGAAATCCCTCAGTAACTCATCATTTTGTAACAGGATTGTATGTTAGACGGATATAGCGTGAATTTACTGAAAGGCATAAACACAAAAAAAAATTATCAAAGTAATAGTTCATAAGTGGCTCTAGATGAGCCCTCCCCAAAATATGTCCCTTTTAGCTCTATTCAAAATGAGTAGAGAAGACTGAAGGGAGAGGAGAGGTGAGGAGCTCAGACTGCTGCAGATAGTCAGAGGCTGTCTGACCTCCCTGAGCTCCAGTTGGATATCCTAAGGAACTCCACATTCCTGAAGAAAAGAAACTTTGTGATCTTCAGAGCTGGATGGCATCCTCATCTGCCATGCTGCAAAGACAGCTATTCAAATGATACTTTTAATATAATAACAACAAACAGTAAGAATGCCACACATAAATACCTATATATCAACTTCGTAACACTGTGGGGGTTTTCCCCCAAAGTTGAAACAGTCCTTGCTGTATCAAAGAAACCTGCATGTTTTAGTTTTTTTCTTTAATTTGACTCTCTAAAGATGATAAAATGAGGAAGGCACCTCAGTTTGCATTTTTCCTTGGTATGCTGCTTTTACATAGCAACACCTTCCGTTCTGACTGTAATAATCTCACCCTGCCCTTTCTAACCCTGTCTGCCAGTGCTGGCTATTACCTTTTTTAATAGCACTGCAGATTACTAGTAGTCATAAATTGCAGGTTTTACACTTAATCATGATTTCTTTGATTTATTTCTGTCAATGTCATAATTTAGATCACCCTTTTTACCAGCACAAGGGTTGTCTCAATGTCTAACGGAACAGATATTTTGTCAGGCCTATTTCTTTTCCAATTATCAAGCTAGGATAAAAATGAGAAAATGGTGATTTTCTTTGCCACCTTTTCTCTTTTCTGCTGACTTTCAGTAACCTTCATGCCTGTTGCACTGCATAGCAATTCTTCTTAATCATTTATTTTGTTAAAATTCAAAGTGTGTCAACAACTTGTAGGGAGGGTGACAAAGCTAATTCTGGAGGAATGCATTCGATCTACTTGGTCAGACTCTGCCAGCAAGAAATGCCTCTTTCACACCTGTATTTATGATAGTTTAGACACGTGTGTTCTGCCCTCATATATCATCAGAAGCTCACCTTTCCATAGATGTAATTAACTCGGCCTTGCCTGTGGCAAAGAACACAGCAGGTGTGTCAATCTCTGCGTGGCTGAGCTGGCTAATTCTTGTCTTTTCATGATGCTGCTAGACTTGGGAGTGCACACTCAGAAAATACTGTATTTTCAGGTTATGCTTCTGGGCTTTCTTGAAGACAGTGATTTCTGATTTGACACCAAGGCAGTGCAGATGACAGCATTTAAAGGCTAGGAGTACTTATGTTTGGAGTGTATAAGTTATGAGTCGTATTTTTTGTCTCATACAAGCTTTCAGGAACATATTGAATTAGAAGTTTGTACTTGTTTTACATTTAGAACCGTTTTGCATAAACACAAAATTATTCCACTATTTGAGAGATAAGGCAGTAAATAAAGTCCTGAACTTTATGATACACAGATATTCATGCTATTAGATTGTCTTCTACAGCTGGTGCCCACAGCCTATGTCTATACTGTTCTCCTTGCTTACTCGCAAGGACCACACCAGTGTAGACATGGCAATGTGAAATGTAAAGATTGTCATTCATTCATTCATTCACTCTTCTTTTCTTTCATCCATCCATCCATCCATCCATCCATCCATCCATCCATCCATCCATCCATCCAGTGCAGTGTGTGGCTCCAGACAGCTGGCACAGCCCAGGGAACTCAATAGAGAAGAGAAGTCACTGGTTACGGAGTGGGAACTGGCACCACTACCAAGGGGAACAAACCTCCCAAAATAAATACTCTCAATACAAAGGCTTAAAAAAATATTGCATTCAGCCCAGTAGTAAGGGAGCAAATACATCTGATTGTGATTAATGTCGGTGCTCATTTGATATTGGAAAACTTTTAAAAAAAGTTTTACTTCAAAAAAACCCCCAGTTTGAATAATTAAAGGCTTTAATTTATTCAGGGCTCAAGAAGACAGACATTTCTTTTAAAGAGAAGAGTGAGAGGTTTTCAGAAGGACGTAACTCGGTTCTCTGGCTCTGTCTTTTGAAGGGCTGCAGAGAAATGCAGGAGATTTTTAATAGGAACAGCTCTGTACTGAGATGCTAAAACAGCAGTGGGGACACACAGATACAACGACACTTCTTATCGTATCTTTTCTGTACCTTAAGCAATGCTAAAGTGGTTATTTAATTTGCATATTTAGGAAATTATTATGTCCTTCTACAACTACAAATATTTCATTTATATACAAGAAGACCTTCATTTTAACATCCAGAGAAAAATTCCTGTGGGACAGTAATTCCACAGAGTGTGGAATATTGTTAACAGGGTTAAGCACAGCTTAGAAATCTTGCTTATTTCTTTAAGTTGTTAAATTAGATGGACACATATTACATAATATATACCATGTAATATAATTTGAAGAAAAATGGGAAAACTGGACATTTGATACACATTTTTATTTCAGAAAAGTTTCCTTGGCCAAAGGGTAATATGAAAATAAAATAAAAATTTAAGTACAGCAGTGCTCATTTATTTAAACAGGCACTTCATTTTGTAACTCTACTTCAGGTCATAATCAATGAGTTTAATATGATATTTATCATTCAGAGAATCACATATCAAATATTATGATCTCATACTTATGTTATATAGCAAATATCACTCTCATTCTCTGCTTGCAAAAACGAAGCAATGCAAAACTAAAACTCTGAGATAGACAATAGATAGATAGATACATAAATACATACAGACTATTTGAGATCTATCAAACAATGGGTGCTTTCTAAAAGAGACACACACTTAACTTCCTTTGTTAAGATGTCACTGTTTTGTAGATCATGTATTTGGAAAAAAGAAAGAGGAAGCTATGTAATTCTGATGGTTCATGCCAATAAATATAGAGCTGGGCAAATTTGCAATCTCTTTTTTCTGGGTTAAGAAGGACCCAGCTGATCACCCAACCAGTAAGGGCTTCACTATTTCCTAACTCCTGGGGATTAAAGGAATGCTCTAGAGGCCCTGCATGGTTAGGGGGGCAGGATGAGGATATTTTGGCATCAACTCAGCTGAGGATAAACATTTTTGCCCCAGACCTGTAGCAAATCGATGACCACACAGCAAATCCATTGCTTAGGATCAAGCTGGAGTTGAGAAATTTCGTATGGCAGCTGTGGCAGCCTGGGCTTTGCAAAAACCCTGTGTTCTCTAGATGACTAGAGTTGAGAGTAAAAGTGGTAACCCAAAGGTGTGAACTGGACTCCCGAATTTGCTGGGGTTTTGACTATGTGTTGAATTTGTGGACAAATTTGCACCCTGCCAAATCAATACCATACTAAGTGTTTCTGTCATTCCTTTGGCTATAGGCAGAGTTGGTGTTGTTAAATGCCGTATTGACTGAAGTTTTATGCTGGATACTTGTTCTCTGTTTTCTTAATTTTCTGTGTTCATTTCCTTGGATTGCTAGCCCTCTCATGGTATGAATTGGCAAAACACTTGAGCACCAGCCCTGATCGAATCCACGGAGATCTAACATTTGTTTAATGTCAGCCCCATCGGAACGGTTCAGTCCAATAGCAAACTCTGAGCAGAAGCCCACTTTCTATGTCAAAGAGGAGTCAATGCCCCTGTGGTGTCAATCACAGAATTTTATATTTCCACTTTCTGCCACACTAAGCCCACAAAGAACTTCATTCTGCAGTGTTTTTAGAGCAAAGAACCGTGCCTGTCTTTTACTTGAACCGGAGCTTGTATCAGTCTGGTCTCAGAACTAAATGTGTATTTTCAAATGTACTTAGTTCAAGGAGTTTGTTCATGAATAAAAAAACTTCTGTCTGTTTGCTACTGCATTCCAATACAGATTGTAAGCAAATAGACAAATTAAAGTGAAATGGAGCTTTCAGTCCCTTCTCCTGTGTAGCTGTCCCTGGTGAATTTAACTGAAGCAATGAATAAACCTCTTCTTTTAAATGAATGTTGGAAAAGAGAAAATTTTGAAAATAGTACCAGTGATCAACTGCCATTCTCCTCTATTCAGAAGTAGCCCCTAATGAACCCTGAAGGTATAAATGAACCTCTATGTGTTTCAAAAAGGACTCTTTAAAACAATGAGGAATTCACGCAATTCTATGAGGTCTAACCATGAATACAAAGAAAGATATATGGGATGGGTTTTCATTTATTCTGTTGCTCTTTTACATTTTCCAGCATTTAGTAGTGCGTGGGGAGCTCTGTACATCCATTGGTGGTGTACAGACCCCTTTACCTAGTCAGGTTGTTACAAAGGGAATCTAGAGTAATAATGAATAATAAAAAAAATTAACCATATGACAGAGGCACGCTGTGTTTCAGGGTTGTAGGTGTTGTGGCAGATCTTCAGTTATGACACCCAGATAATTGCTGATGACAAACTGTATATTCTGAAGCTGCTGCACTCCCACAAAGGGACCTTTGTTTGTCTCTGTGGATGTAAGCGAGACCTCCTGCTGCTCTGCCGCCAGCACACTGCCATCACTGAGCCCACATTTCCAGCGAACACTAACCCACCCTCCCACAGAGCAAGAAGTCAGAGGACCTCACACTGAGAGTGCACAGAGAGCAGCTGTACACAAAACTCTGAAGAGAAAGTTTGCTGGAGCCTCACAGTCCATTATTTGAAAAAGACAGCGTGAATCAGCCTGTGTGCTCCTGAAGTGATGCTCCAGAAGCAATTCCGCAGCAAGTAAATGCCACGCTCTCCACAGGCATTGGTGCATTGCCTGACTGCGCTCAGGAGGCTGAGCCTGTCTCTTCAAACTCTCACTTCCATATGGCATTGTCTTACCCAGAGCAGCACCAGAAATAACCAATAAAAGCGTGAGGCTAAAGGAGAGCCTCTTGCTAAAAAAAGCACCATGCTGGATGTCTCTCAAGTGCATATTTGCAAGTGGTTTGATTTTCAGAAGGTGTGAGTGTGTCGGTTTTCATACAGAGGACTGACTGCAGGGTGTTCTGCTCTTTGAAAAACAGGACACACACACACATATATATGTATATATATGTCTCTACACAGACATACATACATAGGAGTCTAATTTTATGCTTCCAGGTGCAAATATTTTGCCTCATGTCTTTTGTATCCACATATCCCATGACACATATCTACATAACACACGTAGGCTAAATAAACATATGGTGCTGCTAATAGCCCAAAGGTGTTATTTCCCATATAATAGACATTATTTGCCACTCTATATAGAATGCATGCCCTAAACCCAATGCTTCACTGTGCTGCAGTGAATCCATCTCACAAGGCTGAGGATGGGCACCACGCCATCCTGACAGATGGGTCTGACAGCCAGGAGACCGTGTATGTGCATCCAGTGTGGGTGAGACTGAGGAGAGCCTTTGCCAGAGAGATTTAAACAGCTTTCTGTTTTGGCTGTACCTACTGCAAGGAGAAGGGTGTAGGCTTACACTACATGAGGTTTATGCAAGTGCAGAGATTGGAGAGGGAGCATCACGTGTGTAAAGAAAATCCATTCAAATATCTACAAATCAAATCCACTGAGAAAAAGTCAGGTGGTGTTATGGAACTCCACACCCCTCTAGCTCCCCTTGGGAAGACCAAGCACAACTCGTCATGACAAGTTAATTTGTCTGAACACGCCGGCAAGGGTGCAGAAACCTGTTGCACAGGCTTTCTTCCTGTCCCAGAGGCACATAATATTTGGTAAAGCAAAGGCCTAACTTTAAGGTAACAAGAAGATACTGCTCTTCCATATGGTATAAAAAT
This sequence comes from Melanocharis versteri, assembly GCA_013397845.1. NCBI lineage: Eukaryota > Metazoa > Chordata > Aves > Passeriformes > Melanocharitidae > Melanocharis > Melanocharis versteri. The sequence continues at coordinate 651,035 of VZTG01009488.1, forward strand.
CTTCTCAATAAAGGAACAAGTCCTTTTGGTACAAAGAATGTGAATTTAGTTTGTATCTTTAAAAAAGAAAAGAACAAAAAACAACAAAAAAAACCACCCCAAAACATTAAATGCCCTGTAAACAATTTGGTAATTGCATGAGCAGAAGTTAAAATACTGCTTTCAAAAATTATCTCCTTATAGAATTTGCATCCTCAGGTCAGGTCTGTGTGTTTGTTCAGACCTGAAGAGAAACACCATACAGGCTGTATTTATTCAGTGCACTGAAAAGTTGAAGCACAATCAGTGTCATTTTCTTTATTGTCATGCATTTTATTCATACCCATACCCAGAAAAATCTGCATAAAAAGAAAGTCTGCCATCTAGAAACAATTAAGTGGTACTTCAACTACTGTCTTGAACTACTTTTCAGTTAAAATTTAGTCAATGATCAAAGATTTAGCACAGTATATGGAGTGACTAGTGGAATAAGCTTATGGAAAAAACACACTTCAGTATAACATACACATTTTTAAAAACATTTAGCTGTTTAGCAAACCAAGTGAACAGTACATAGCAAAATTGCATACAGAAAAAAGAAAAAAAGGAGGGAAAGAACAGCCATATTAAGATGAATAATATACAGGAGGAAAGTGATAGAAGTTCTTCCTATGCACAAGCTAAAGTGCCAGGTAGAGCAAGGGAACTGGGAAGTATGAAAAAAATTGGTATAAGGTGTTGTTGGCAGTTTTAAAAATATCCACTAGGTTTTCTTTTAAATTAAAAAGTCAGATTCCTGCCCTTACAGACATTAAAGGCAATTTTGTTATCAGGTTTCCTAGGATGGGTGTTTTCGTCCACCCATAATGATCACCTAAAAAAATGATACTTTCAGAGGAGCATCCTCTCACAACAAGTGGATGAGCAATGAAACTCTTCTGGCCTCCTCCTCCTCCCACTACAAGGGCTCATGCTTTTAGGACTGATGTGCTAAATCTTAATTACTTAGTAATAATAATAATTTTTAAAATAACAAAAGAAAGTTAAATTCTTAGCCAGCTGCAGCCACCATGTTAAAAATGGCAATTTATTAAACTGGCAGTATGAGAAACCAAGGAGCAGTAAGTCAGCTTCCTTCCTGCTCCAGATTTTTCAGTTGTTTTTATTGTGCTTTGTTTATTTAATTAACCCTTGAGAACGGTGAAAAGAGGGGTGTTTTTGGAATGCACTCAATATTAAAGAACTCAGCCACAATGCAAACATGTCGCAGCAACAAATTTGGGCTTGTGCTTAGCCTGAGGGTGTAAGAAAAGGGCAGAGGTGACGCAGAGAAACTTTATGCCTCCTTACTTGGTGTATTGATGTAGCCACGAACACAAGCTACCCAATGCCTCAAGGGCTGTTCTGGCATCTGTGGACAGCTGAGATGTTTACACATATTTTGCATTGTTGCTTCCTGCATTGTGAGGTATGGAGCTACCATGGGAGTACTCCAGACCCACTTATTCCTTGTAGAGGAAATTCTGTCAGAAGAGAGTTGATCCTTGTGGATGTATTCTGCAGCTTCATCAGGGTAATGCAGTCACAAGCATGTGTGTGCACAAATCATCTAAGTACACCTTTTAAAATCTAAATGTACTTCATAACTTTTTGGTACCTGAAAAACATAGTCATTTTAGTTCTCAGAGTTTCTGAAAACCTCTAAGTTCAGGAACATACTGTATTATTATCCAGATGATATCAATACATTAATATCCTGCCTTCTGCCATCTCAGATATTTTTTATTTGGTCTTTGGAGCCATTTTATTATAAACTCAATTCATCAAATAAAAAATGATCCTCTCCATGTACCCTTCCAAATTCTTAGTGTTCTAAGAAGAAGGAAAAGAACAATCTAAAAAGTGCTACATTTTAAAGTATATTAAATTAGGTGTAGTGCCTTACGTGTAGTTAGAGAACCTGCTGTCTAATATAGACATTGCAGATATGTAAAAATTATTTGAAATATTAATTTTTAGCTACATATTATCACTCAAATTATAAATTAATGGTTACATTGAGTGAAGCAAATGAGAAGATATTTCCTATCAAAATCAACCACACAGGCTAAATGGTTGTACCATTTAGAGATTCAGGTAAATTGCTTTTCTCTTTACCTGAACATGTTCCACAGATTACAAAGCACACATGTTGTGAACAAGCCAGTGGTGTAATTCTTTGATGTTTAATTTAAGCCTTCGTATGTATTCCTAGAATACATTGCATTATTCAGTAAATTCTACTTTAAGGTACTGCTTTTTATAATGGAATTTAAAAAAGAAAAAAAAAACACAGTTTTTTTTTTTAAATTTTAGTGTCAGTCCAGTTTATTCTTGCTGTCAAGAAGAATCTCACTAGTAAAGTGCATTCTTGGTCTTTCACAGGCCTCAAGATACTCTGATTTAAAGGACAGGCAAATTGGCAACCTGTGAAAAAAAAATGTTACAAAATTTGAGTGGTAGAATAAAAATAATTTGCAAGCTATAGGGGAGTCTACAAGATTGTCTTTGGCAGTCTTTCTCGCTCTGCCTAAAAAAAGCAACCTTGCAGTTCCTCGATGCTGTTCTCCAGAATCTTTGTTTTAATTCTTGTTTTTATATGGCAAATGTTTTTACGTAGGCAAATAAGCCCTTTCTCACGGTGTTTTTATTAGGCTGCATATTGAACACATAAGGCTCTCATTGCTAGCTGAATTGCAGTGGAGGCCTCCAAAATGTAACCAGAGTCAGACCTTGCTCATGGGTGCTTCAGCACCTTCCCCTTCTCCAGTCCCAGGGATGTGCTTGGGGGAACTCTGCAAATCGGATTAGAATAGCTCTGAGGATTGTTTTTTTTCTTTTGAGCAATAAAGTAGACTTCATCTCCTGAACTGATTCTAATAGATTAAAAAATTAATAATTTTTAAAAGGAAACCTTTCATATGCTTGCAAATCTGGATTTTTTTTAATCTTTCTCACTGCGCTGCCTGAAAACAAAGTTGAACAAAATACTAGAAGATAAGAGAAAAAAAATTCCAGAAACTGGGAACTGAGTGATGTCATATTGTAGTATAAATTAAGAAAATAAGAATAGTAACTGTGTGCATTTCATGTTTAACTGAGTTTCAAAAGACTTAATTTATTTTCTGGGCAAAAATTGGTTCTTCTTTACATTCAAAACACATCTTTATTCTTCTTTTCTGCCCAGCAGTAAAATAATTTTTTTTTAATATATTCTGTTATATAAAAGAAAGAGAGGAAGAAAACTGGAGTTAGAATAAAAGTGAACATTATAACTTAGAAGAGAATTTGTAAAAACAAAAATACTTATTTTCATGTTTTGTTTTGAAAATATCTCATATGTTCATATTAATAAAAGGCAAACTCATCAATTGAACTTGTTCATAATTTTTAATCTGCTACTCGTTTAATCATCTCCAGTTGCCATTTCCTGAAAAGACATTGCATGTCAATTAAGAATGGTAGTAATTTCTGATGGAGTGGAGTAATTTGTAACAGGAGCAAAATTTTAAATACCATACTAAAAGTATCAAAACTCATAAGGTACCAGATGTTCATCAGTAGGCTCCCTGTGTAGTAAAGCAGAATCTCACTATAAAATCAGAAAGTATGTAAATAATCCTGAAATAGCAAAAAGTTTATTGAAGATATCTCATCAGCAGACTGATAAGAGTGGGAGTAATGTTATGCAAATTAAGCTCACAGTTCTTCTACATCAAAGGAACTATCAAAGCCAAATCAGAGAGGAAGGAACCACTGCCATCTGCAATTCAGATCACCACTTCTGGTCCCATCATTAAACTTCAGAAACATTGGGAGCATCCTACTATTAATTCTTGATGTTATAACCTATTTTGGCCCTCATGCTAGAAGTTACAGAGCACTTCTTGAGACTAGGATCTACTTTTTTGAATGGCAAGACTATCCCTTTCTGGGACTGTGAAAGAGAATGGATGCAGGCAGCTCACTCTTCTTTCTCCTTTTCACTTGCCAGGTAAGAACAGATAATTCTTACTGTCTCTTTTAAGTTCATGTCCAAACACGGCAGCATCTACGTAGCCACATTCTCAGCCATGAATTCCAGCTGCCCAGGAGTGCTATCACATACCAGAGCCTTCCTGCAAACCCTAAACTAGTGGAAAACAAGAGCTTAGTCCACATCATGGAGGTAAAGTATCCTATGCCTCGTGAAGCACCCGAAGAAGATCAGCTGCAGAAAGATGGGAACCTAGCTGGGAAATTATTACTTGATCAAGTCCATGCAATTAAGATGCTTGTAGGGTTTGTATGCTTTGTAGGTAGCTTCCAAGTTTTGCCTCCCTGCATTTTATTTCCATACAGGCAGTGCTGTGCTTCACAGGGACCATGAAAAGAAGACAGGTATTAGATCTGGAAGGATCCATCACATTAGCTGTCTAGGTAGCTGTGTTGAGAAAGCAGTTCTTTGCTACAAGAGGAGTAAGGATCTGCTTGTCAGAGTGTTTCCATTTCAAAATGAGACTCTCTGAACTTTTCCCTGTTGCCATTACTTTCTTAGTGATATTGCACCTACACGAGACTAATGTAAGGAAGCCTTTATTCTGAATTCTTATGTTAATAGTGGCTCTCCTGTGGCCGTGAAAGTATTGATTTATGTGTTATGCAGCAAGGTCTCAATGGTGTCAATAAAAAGGTAGCTAAAACTGCAAGATCCATCTCTGGCATCTTTAGCTATCTAGTAAAAATTGCCTCTGCCTGAAACTTTTATGTGCCCATTTGATCTATACCTTATCAGATGTCATCTACCTCTATTATGATTCAGATATCATTAATTAAAAGCTAAGCAAGGAGCATATTCTGACAGCTGCTAACTCAGCAATGTTCAAATATTGATAGTAATCACTGAACAAGATCAACTCTTTATATGGTGCTCTTGTGAACTAAAGAAGAGGCAGCAAAGGGAGATCCTTATGTATATATTAGTACTTAGATTATTTTTGGACCTCTTTAGACATCCTTTTGCAGCCTGCTCTCAAATATGGTAGGTCACTGGAGAAAGACGAAAGTGCCCATGAAGCCGCTATGACGGCTCGCAACCCGTTGTCCCCTCAGTGCCTCAAGAGCAGACAACCCACAGACCCTTCTTCAGCCTCTCTTCTCTATGGATGACAAGAGTCCTTGAAGATCAGTGGCTTTCAGATTCTTCGGGATCACAAATCATCAAAAGGTAGTCTGGGGAAAAAAAAAGTTGAATAACAAAAAATCTGAATATACTATGCATGGATTCCCAGGCAACCAGACAAGGAAATGGGATAAAAAGTAGAGCATTAAAATGACATATAAATTTTAAACTAATTTAATTTGCTTGTAAGTGAAGGCAGTATAATATCTTCATAAGCTTGTCTGTGGACTGAAAAAACAAAACAAAACAAAACATGATCCTTCACTTTACAAAGGTCAAAGAGCCATGGGCTAGAGGACATGGATACACAACCCACACAGATGGATTTTTTGGCTGTGAAGTTTATAAGCAGCCTAGGTTTCTTCCTTCCTAGGATTTAGGCAGAGGATCTGGTAGCACAGGTACAGTTGATGGAAAACAGCTCCTCCCCAATTACTCAACAGTTAAGAAAGAAAAATAAACAGCACAGCTCACTGTGAAACTGATCTAGAAGAGCATTAAATTAGAAACGGACTTTGACAGCACCTAAATGTACACTATCTGAATTTACCTATAGCCAAAGCTTGATGCTTCACAGCTTCATTTTAATGTCCTGTAAGGGTATCATTGATTCTCATAAGTAATCTAAATATTTAGATACTTTGTTGTTGTTGTTGTTGTTGTTGCAGACAAATACACCCACAAATGTCAACTGAAATATTCATTTATTTAACATTAACGAAAACACATCCAGTCATATACTGGTTCTAAAATATGACTAGCTTTCTAAAGCTAGCTGATCCAATGTTTCTAAAAACAGAGAAAGGTTCTGTCTCTGTTGAAGTATTTGACTATTTCTATAGGAATAGTAATATCACTGTATATTTTATAGTGATATTGTTAAATCAATATGCAGCCATAAAAATGTCATTAATCTTTCCAGAGCCATGATTGTTCTAGATTAAAAGAAATCCTTTCACTGTAGTTAAAAAAGCAATGTTGTATAAAGTGAAGAAAATATTCTACAAAAGGAATCATGCTGATGCAAAAATTACTGTATAAATGAACATGTTAGCACATGCAGTATTATTTTCCATGCAAAAAAATTTCTCAGATAAATTCCTTGAAAGGAGAGAAGAAGCAAGTCACAGAGTAAAGGGCAATTAGAAAAGATAAAATGAGGAAGAGATGAGAAAGAACAAGAGGAGTTATTCTACTTCTGTTGCACTCATATTTGATTTGAAAGAGGAAAGGTACTATACGAAGAGTACTGCTATGTACTCAATTTCTTAGCAATTTGAAAGGGAGAGACTAGTAAATTGTAAATATTCATAAGTTACTTAGACTAATGCATGTGCAGGGAGGTCTAAACATTTTAATGATGCCTTTCATTCTGTAATATTACAGGCCTGGAAGGTATCTTCAGAGGTCATCCAGTTTAGAACACACTCCCAAGGAACTTAATCTGTATTACTGCTTATGCCTATTTGTTCAACCTTTTTCCAAACTTTTTATGTTTATATAAGTACAGATTTGTGTCCATACTTCTAATTAAATTAGTTCTTCTTAGTGTTTTATTTATTTATATGGGTTCTTACTTTGCTGGAATTGTCATATCAAATTAAAAAAAAAATCACCAAAAACTGAACTTAGGAAAATTTTAAACTTAGTTCTTCACCGAGCCGAATGTAATAAATCCCCATTTTTGTGCAACTATAAGATAAGGATATTATAAATTGGCTACACATGTATCTCTGTTACATGAACTTTTTATATAGATTGACCACAAATCATAGCTTAATATTTTACATGTAGGAATGCATGTAAAAATTTAAGACAATTTAGTTTACAGAGAATGATAACTGCAACCATGGTCAAAGTTTATTGTGGTAAACAGCATGGGGACAGTAAGAAGAACTCATACCTCTACAATTTTCTCTAATGCAAAAGGGGGGAAAATCTATTTAATTAAAAGCAGCATGTTCAAAACTAATCACAAGAAAGAACTTATGGACTGCATAACATTTTGTAGCCATGATTTTCTAAATATGCAAGAGAAAGTCAAGTTCTAATGAGAAGAAAGTCTTTTTAAGCCAACTAATGTTGCTAGCAAAAAACTACTTCAGCTGGTTTGAGGAATGTGTGTGTCGAAAACCTTGTCCAGCTTTTCCAGTTGTACCAGCTCATCTGATCAAAGACACCACCTTTTCCTACTTAGTTTTTCAATTAACTTTTATCACATATAGACACAATAGTCCCAATGCATATATATGTTAAAGGATAGCAATATTTGTGGTTTAGGGTTTATGATAGCAGTATGAGGCCAGAATGAAACTTCCAATGTAGGTAAAACTGTTATTTTGTTCCTGTGTAGCATTTGGCCTCTCCTGCTCTCTGAAACAGCACATTAAACAGGACAGGGGACTACATTTCAGACCAGCATCTTCTTTTTAAGGCACATGTCTTGTGTTTGGTGAACAGAAAATAAACCTTCCATTGTAAACATACCCCTCACAATTTCACATGAAAGTCATCAGTCACGGAAAAAACACAGACAATTCCATCATTTATAACTGTTCAGTTCACAGAAAACATGGATATCACTTAGTTGCATATTCATCCCAAGCGTGTTATGAAAAGCCTCCCGACTGCCTTCTGAGGCAGGTCTGCATCTTTGCTGATGATCCTCAGTTTCAGCTGCCACCACAGTCCTCCACTGGCAACACTTTTGGGAGTAGTTTTGTTTTGTCTGGCCTTGTTCACAAAACCTCAGTATTAATAAAAGCAAAATATCCTTCTTGGGGATGTTTGCAGTATTCATTTTTATCACAAGATAGTTTATTATGTGGTCTAATATAATGTAAAATCTTATGATATGTGAAGACATTATTAGTCTCAGATGCATTGAAATATTAATATTCTTAAATACATTAAAATATTAATATTTAGGATATAATTACTTTCTGAATATCATTTAGAAACAAAAATACTGCTGATGAATCAATGCAAAAAAAAAATGTTTCTAAATGTACTGCAATGAACAGATATGCCTCATGGATGAATGATGAAGGAGTTAATTCATTTCATCATATATGAAAAAAGAGAAAACTAGATTTTATTCCTGCCAAAGCAATCACAGTTGGAGAGAACTGATGGCTTAAATCTAGTACTGAAAAATTGGTGTAAAGGAAACAAAGGCTTGATTGCTCTTACTTGACTAAAAAACTAAGGAATGCACTTTTTAAAAACTCCTTGTATACAAATCTTCATTAGCGGAGATAGGAAATGATTTTGAATGCTTCATTGTTGGTCTTGATCTCATAATTAGGGGAAGCCCATAAAAAAGCTCGACAGATATTTTGCAGTGTCACTGTAAGTATTTCCATCTTTAAGTGTAATATATAACTTCTAAAACAGAATAGTTGTGCTAAATAGCAGTTACTTTTATCAAATACAACACAAGCTATCACAGTGAAAAACGCAATCCATGGTGAAGCACAGAAACTGAGAGATGTGAGAAATTATAACCCATGTAGTAGATGTTAGTATACAGTGAAATGATTTGACATACTTTTTTTTCACCTCAAAAGGATAAAGCCACATACTTACTCCCTTGCATGCTATGAAACATGACAAAAGTTAAGCCATTGACTTATAAATATAGGAATTAATGAGTAATGTAACTGAAATGCACTGTACTGTGATTTTATCATAAAATTTCATCTGGGTTCTAGTTAGTCCCCAAGCGACACTTGCTGGTGGAAGAAGAATCACAATAGATCTCCTAAAAGTCTTGCAATCCTAGATTCTTACAGCCTAACATTATCTCCATTCATAAGAAAGAAAATATTTTTATGGCATAATAGATTTGTCAGACCCATGCACTATCTTTTGATATTCACCCTACTAAAAAGGGCAGTTAACTCAGAAATTACTAGTTCTCTGTGAACTAAAACTGCAATAAAATTAATTCTACCTACAAGATGGCTGACTGGATTAGCTTCTCTCTTGTAACATAACAATGGTTTTTATACCACATTTTTGTTAGGCCTAACATTTAATTATTACAGAAGCTTAGAAGTCAGTCCTGGCAAACAACAGTAGAAATAGATAATAATTCAAAGTAATCAAATTCCAACAACGGACACAAATAGAATGCAAGAAAAGTGACTAAAAAGTATGTATTTCAGCAGGTTCAAAAAGAATGGTTTTTTCCAGACAAAATGTGAGGGCAGGTTGGGATAGCGGTGGTATTCATTCATGGCTCAGCACAGCCACCAAAGTTTATGAAGAATGTTCCAAATGAGCAGAGACAGCTTGAAGCAACATGTAGCTGAAATACACTCAGGCAAGGAAAAGATGCTTTTGTAATGAAGTGGTTGTTTGTCATGCTATCTCCACAGTGTGATGAAGATATTAAAATTTCATATTTGGCTGGAGAACACAATTCAGTCCAAATCTTCACTGTATGCCACAAGGACAAGACGCCACATGAGCTGTGCTACCTCCTGCAGTTCCTATGGAAGTCCCTTCTGTAAAACCCTTGCAGTCATTACAAACCAAAACCTTCTTAAAAGCCGTACAAATTTCCAAATCTATTGGACAACTGTTTAAGTCTAGGGGAACACCTGAGCCAGTAGAATTGGTGGGTGTCATGCAAGAAATACTTCTGTTAGGTGAAGCAGTAAATAGGAAAGAAAATTAGGCACATCATTAGAAAAGAAGAATTTCCAGTCACTATTTCCTGAGACTTAATATGAAATCTTTCACTAAGAAGCATTGATAATTTAAATTTTAGGACTTAAATAAAAACTTTAAACATTTGTTTAGCAAATGATCTGAAATGGGTTTCTATGGCATCCCACATGCTTCTGATCTGACTGCACTATTGCTAGAGATTTACTGTCAAAAGGTCTTTTCCCACCTCTGAGTGACATGAGTGAGACCATTGGTGAAACTTCAAGTCTATACACTGATAACAATGACAGCTGGAATGACTAGATATAGTTTTCTACCTGTAAAAGTATTATTTTTGGGTTATTAATTGGAATACAACGGCCAGAATCATTTTAGAAAAATGCAAAAATAGCTTGTGTCCTAGAATTATGCTAAGATCCAGAAGTTTGTAGGCATTTCCTGGGAGTCCTGCCAACTGAATACAGCTTGTATCCCACGTTATCTGCACCTTCTCTGTGAGGATTGAGAGGCAGGGATACAGCATAAGCCATGCTGAGCACGTGATCCGTAAACTTGCTTCGTGTACAAACTGAACAGCCCTTTATTCCAGAATGAAAGCGCGCACAGATGATGCGCTCAGTCTTGTGTACAAGTATTGGCAAAGGGGCTATGAACAAGAAAGGCTTGGAAGCTGAAGTCATTCTGCATTTCTGTCTTTAGAAACAGCAGCTGAGACCCTGGAGGGAATGTGGAACACCAAGTGACTCCGTGGGTCCTGAATGGTCTCCCAATGGCTGAACATCTGAGGAAGCAGCTGGCTCCAGCTGGGGTTAACATGCCAATAACAGTATGTGCAGGATACCTTTCAGGGTCAATATCAAAAACTTACCACTGTTGTGCCCAAAGCTTCCACTCCAAGTAGTCTATTCAATTAAATATAGAAAACGGACTGCCTGTGAAATTAGCTGCTAAATAGAAAAGAGGAGAAAGCAAGCACATGGAGCAAAATGCAGGCAACAGTTGCTTTTTGCTCAATTAGCTTGCCAGTATGATGTGAAAAAGTAGGATGAAGGGAAATAAAAGAGGACTTGTCTTATAATTGAAAAATTGGAGAGTATAGAAGAAAATAAAACCAGTTTATTTACTGCCCTCTACCCACAGAGCAATGCTGCAGCTGCTGCTCTTTTGCTGCTGAAAGCCAAGTGGCTTCCCAGGCGTGGCAAGGAATTTAACTTCCTGATTATGTGCAAAGGAAACACTAGGAAACTTTGTTCCACATTGTTCAATTCTTTCCCATTGCAGCAACTCCTGGAAGAAGGCAAGGCTGGCAATTCATGATTGTGCACCATCACAAAATTCATTTTAAGACTGACCAATGTCAGGAATAACATCCACTGCTACTGTCTAGCTAATAGCATAATCAACTAGGATGACAATGTTGGACAACTGGTACTAAGGAGTGACAAATGCTCACCTAGAATCTGACCTCCCTAAGCAGAACCTCTGACTCACTGATCAGAATAAATCACGTATTATGTACAGAGACCACAGGCAGCAGTGAAATATCTGCAGAAAGTTAAGGATATGATAAAAAGACTGAACTGGAGACAATGCCTTGATAAAACCAAGGTAAAGGAGAAATCATTATAAATGTATATACCTAGAGATAAATAAACATTTTTGTAAAATGTGGCTTTGATAACTGAGGTCACCTCTTGCAGCATGAGGTGGTGATGGGGGAACCATGCCATGGGTTTCAAGAAGTCACCTTGGGAATTTGGAAAGTCTTTTTCTGGGCAAACCTGTTCTTTCTAAGTGAAAGAAAATCCAGAAGATCTGTTTGGGCACTCATGCAGTCTAGATCCACTGCAGCAGAAAAGCCTTTACTGGGACCCTGACTGAAAATCCTGTATCTTTTGGAAGTGTCTCTCTACTGGGCTCTCACATGAACCTGGAAAACTCAAGGTTCCATTGTAAATAACACCTGGCTGAAAAAATTTAGACTCCTCTTTCAAAGCAAAATGTCAGAAAGAACTGAACACATCCTTGGGGAATCATCAACCTGCAAAGACCTAAGTCATATAAAAACAACAAACTTATGAATTACATGGGTTGCTATAAAGCTACCTCCCTAGCACTGGATGCAAAAGTATTGTAAATATTTTTTTTAAATTGTCATTTTTAAATGACTCAAACTGCAATTCAGTTCTGTGTATCGAAAACAAACTATGCATTTCTGGTTTGTTTGTTGCATAAGCAATTACTCAAATTTCTTCAATCCCTGTTACAAGATATTGATTGACAGAAGTGATACAGACATAGGCATCCAAGATGCTTTCCAAACTGGGCAACTCTAAACCAGCATATGGATGAAGTTATATGCATAAAAGTACACAAGCAGTGGAACTGATTTAAATTCTGTCTTCTGGGAGAAAAGTCTTTAAACAGAGTGCTATTTGTTTTAAGCTTCACTTTTGATTGACTTTTCACTTTGTTTAGGCTCATAAATTAAAATATTCTAATTTACATATGGCTCTTTGTGCTGCTTTATGCCAATTCTTAAACACTATTTTGACAAATAATTGTAGGCAAGCCAGTACAATTAACAGATGATTACTGTTAAGGCAGAAGGGTAATTGTCAACTGGACTTAACACTGCTTTGATACTAAGTGAAGAGTTTTCTCATGAATCAAATGCTTGGTATAAATAAGCAACATAATGTAAGGCTGTCTGCTGATCTACTGTCAATCACTGGTGTAATAGCTTAGCTTAATTGGTGACCTATTTTTCTGATTTTCCATCATGATGATACAAAACAGTGGTCTTTGTTTAAAGATACATATGGTGCCTTTTTTTCCTGTACATATTTTTTTCCTGTGGACATGCTAGTGCTTTTTTGGCATGAAGGGCAGAGACTGTTCTGGCACAAGTTGTCTGTATATCATGATCAGATAAGGTACCACTGATGCCTTCAATGCATGAAACGTCCTCAAGCTTGAATACTCTCCAGTAGTCGTTGTACACACACATATTGTTGATAGCATAATTGTTAAAACATAAGCGTGATAGAGGCCCACCTTGCTGTTGGCAACCTATTACATCTCCTGAACAGGAGCAAGGAATGGGCAGATCCATGGAGGATGCCAGGCATGATATAGAAGCTTTCTTTTGGGGCTTTACGTGGTTTGTAAGCAGAGGGCTTTGGCAGTGTGGTACATTCAGAACAAGGGGAATAATATGACATGGCACAAGCCACTGAGTAGGCTGTACCATTCAGGTGCTTAGTTTAAAGAGCTGAAACTAGGGAAGCAAGAATCTGGAAGTCTAGGAAGGAAATACGTACAACACTAAGCTCTTTACACTTTCTGGAGTGTAAGCAAAAACTTTGTTACAGCTTTTGCTTTGAAACTAGTCATGCTAACTCCTCATTATTTCAGTTGATCTGGATTGTTGGAGCCCAATTTAACTTAAACTGACAAAGACTTCAAACTGGATTAACATGTGAGATGGTAGAAGGTGAAATTCAGCAATAAAAAGAAAATGCTGAATTTTTCTCCTGAGTTTTTTCCTAAAATGCTCTTAAAGCTAAAGAAAGATGGAGAAGATGTATTCAATGACTCATCAATTAAGATGAAGTCAATTAAGTCTTGTCACCAGTCTCCTTACCCAGGGGGAAAAAATCGCATCCCTCTTCTTTAGTTACCTGGAACCATACCCTTATCAAAACCTAGTCTTCAAAAATTCAGGGATGACAATGAAAAATGATCAAGAATATGTAACTTGATATGTTTTGGAGTGAGGAGCACACTGCAGAATGTCTAAAGGAAAGTTTTTTAAAAGCAGAATAAGAGGTCATGCCACCCGGCAAATAACTGATTGAAAAAAAGAGGAATGAATCCCTCATAGAGGCTTTAGCATGCATTGTCCTGCTGTTAGGACTTCTGGATTTGTTCGTTCTAGGCTCTGATCTTGTAATGAATGTGCACCTTTTTTTCAACCAGGCACACTTAGTCCAATTCTTTCAGAAAGCCTGTGCAGCACTGCACACATTTCTGCCCACAAAATTTTGGACAAAAAGGAAAGTGCTCTTTGAAAGTCCAGTATGATTTCCAATGTTAATGATAGTGATAGAAAATCTGAAAGTAGGGTGTGCATGTGTGTGTCCATTTACATGTTTGCATACTTCCTGATGGAGAGAACAAGCGTTTCTGAAAACCTGGGTAGAAGAGGCAGTGGGATGACCTGTCTGAGATTCAGTCAAGTGGTTCAGCCACCATTAATTGCAAAACAACACGGAATTATGCGTGCCTAAGCGTAAACAGCAAAACCAACACTTTGTTAGGGTGAAGTTAGTGAACAGATGGCGTATAGACCACCAATAGTCTATAGAACATCAGACGTCTGGCATAATTTCTACACGTAAGTGTCCTTGACATTGACAAGTCAGTACATGCCACATAGCAGAACTGGGAGCTGGATTTTTATAGAGATAGCACATCACTGAAATGGTGAGAATTTTAAAAAAACAGTTTGGTTATAAATAAAATCAGGATGGCTAGTATTTTTGGTAAGTGATATGCAAAAACACACAACTTGGTCTGTAGGCTATTAAAAACCTGCTCAATTCTTTGCTTAAAATTTGACAGTCATGACCACATAAGTAGTAAAACTTTATTTGTAGTTACCATTTATACTATCCAGTTACCATTTAATACTATCCCTTCACATTTTTTTGACTCAGGTGTACTAAACCTCTCCTTACAGGTGCTAAGAGTGTCTGTGAAATGTTGTCCTGACGTGGGCTGGCAGTGCTGCTTTAAGATTATAAGGAAATGTAAGAATCACAGAACCATAGAATGGTTTGGGTTGAAAGGGACCTTGAAGTTCCAATCCCCTGCCATGGGCAGGGACACCTTCCATTAGAGAGCTCCACCAAGCTGACCATAAACACTTCCATGGATGGGGTATCCACAACTTCCATGGGCAACCTGTTCCAATGCCTCACCATCCTCACAGTAAAGAATTTCTGCCTCATGTGTAATCTAAATCTATTCTTGTTGAAGTTTGAAACCATTCATCTTTGTCCTGTAACTCTGTGCTCTTGTAAAAAGTCTCTCTCCATCTTTCAGTTATTGGAAGGCCCCATTTAGGTTACCTGAAGCCTTTTCTTTTCCAGGCTGAACAAACACAACTCTCTCAGCCTTTCCTCATAGGAGAGGTGCTCCATCCCTCTAATAATCTTCATGTCCCTCCTCTGGACTCACTCCAACAGGTCATGTCCTTCCTGTGCTGGGACTCCAGAGCTGGATACTGCAGGTGGGATCTCACCAGAGTGGAGCAGAGGGGCAGAATCCCCTCCTTCACCCTGCTGGCCACGCTGCTTTGGATGCAGCCCAGGACACGTTTGGCTTTCTGGGCTGGGAATGCACATGGCCAGGTCATGTCCAGCCTCCCATCCACCAGCACCCCCAAGTCCTTTTCAGTAGGATCTGTTCCTACTGATCTGGATCTGTTCATCCCCCAGTCTGGGTTGATACTGACCGGCAGCATATTGCACTTGGTCTTGTTAAAACTCATGAGATTACTATGGGCTCACTTCTCAAGCTTGTAAGTGTCAGGTTGTACCAGGAAAAGTATGGAGAAAATATTTTCAATCAGACTGACAATACTTTACATAGATGATAGGTACATCATCTGCTAAAAAAAAAATAGTTTTGCAGAAAAATAGAAAAAATGATGAAAAAACAAAGTTTCAAAAGCTGCCAGAACTCATACAATGAAACGAGAACGTCACTTTATAGGATAAGGAAGTGGAGCACATAGGCTTAATATTGTTCAAGACAAGAAGTCTTTTCAAAAAGACTTGGATGCTTCTGTGGAAAAGAGGGCAATAATAATGATAACGGTTGGAAAATGCCTCAGTGCTCGTCTACAGATAGAAGAGATACACCATGTGCTTAGAGAATAATTTGAAATTGACGAATGTTGCCATAATGCAAGCACCATTTAGATAAGAAACCAGATAGCAACTCCGAGGTGGTGAACATTAATAACTCTGATTGCTTTCCTTAACTGCTGCAAACTTGAAAGCCTTATCATCTTAAAAGCACAGTAGCACCTGATATGGCCTTCTCTATTACTTACTGTGTTTACGTTTTGTTTTATAGATTTGAGTCCCCCAAAAGCCTGCTGCAGAAAAATAAGTGTTGCAAGAAACAGTTCTTAGAGGCTGGCTGGGCTGAAGCCTATGTTCATTTTCCCTTACAGTGTTTTCCATGTGGAAGCCTTGTCCCCACACTATCCTTTATGTTCTGTGTTTTGGTTTACAAAATGAATAATGAAGCTTGTGAAATAACTACGAGAACTCCATTGTAAAAATCTAGTTGTTGGGTGGGTTTTGCAGTTGTGTGTTTTTGGTTTTTTTCCTCCCAAAATTGAAGGTTTTTTTTCCATGACTCTTTTTTTTTTAAGCAAGAAGACAACTCCGATTGATGGTTCAAGGTCAATACCATCTCCTGTCTCCTAGTTTGTCCAAACAAATGAGTTTCTGGCTTACCTCTCCTGAAAGCTTGTAAGTATTAGTGATTTTTAAATCAAGCTTGCCCTGCTTTCTTGAATGTCTTATAGAAATGGGAGAATCTTCATTCTTTGTTTTCTTGATCAAGTAGGCAGCAAATACTGCAGGAAAAGAACTCAAGAAATATCAAGTCTGCAAATTCCTTTAGGGATGAAACATGAAGTGACATGTGACACTTCTCAGCCTGGATACACAAGGCTAGGCTCTGGGCAAGCTTCCTCCCTCACAAGACACCTCTTTGACAGGAATAAAGTTTTTTGTGTTTAGCATACTGATTTTGGAGTGACCATTCAACCACAGTTAGACACAACACAAGTAAAAATAAAGGGCATTCAAATGAAACGACATTTCTCTTTGGGCATTTATTTTATTGGGGTATAAATCTTTTTGAACAATGTGCTTACATAAGTGTTTATATATATAAATATATAAAATACAGAAATTAAGCACATAACTTAAACATCATTAAAATACAGAAATTAAGCACAGAACTTAAACATCATTAAGATTTAAAACTCCTAGTATACAATCTAAAACTCTAATTTGAATCTCTGCCTTAACACTATTGATATTTCACAGGTCACATTACCCCCAAAGTCTCTTTTACACCATCAATATTTTTTCCTTTCCTGCATTTACCATTGCAACTGGTGAAAAAACACTTGGAGGCCGACAAAAACTGAGATAAGCAAAGTAGGAGTTGAGGAGAATATGGCTATTCCCTAATGACAGGCTTTTAAACTCACACAATTTTCCAAAGTGGAACATTCTCCATATAGACAATTCATACCTGGTTCGTTTGTTTGTTTGAAGCCTAAAATGATCAAGAAGAACCAGACTAAGAAACTTAACTTCCTAAAGTCAAAATATTAAATCTGGTGTTTGATACCTAAGGTGAGTAACTGTTAATGAAATCCTTGTTTTATTATAGAGTGTTAAGTAACTTTGTCATAATGACATTTTCCTATCCTTGTGTCTTTCTTTTAACTTATCCTTCAGTAAATACTGCATCCTGAAAATTAGCATGAATACTATGTATTGCTATAATACCTATGAATCGTGCAAAGGATATGAGCATTTTTGGCTCTTGAAGGATTTTCTTTGTTGCTGATGAAGAACTCAAACTACAACTAGTTCTTCTCAATCACTTTCATGGTGATGAAAGGCTCCTGTAGTGGGGGACATGGCTCAGGGCATCGATGTACTAACAAAAAAGCAAACCCAGCATCTCTTGCAATTCAGCAGATAGAGGGGACAGAGGAAGGGATAAACTTGAGTCATACAGCCTTCAAAAGTGGTCAAATTAACCTTGCCTTTTTAGTGCCCAGTTACAATTTGTACAGTGTGCTGGATGACCAACTAGTTGGAAACGGAAAGTGTCTTCTTTCCCACAACTGAAGAAAAGCGTTCTAAGGCTTTTTCCAGAGTTGCACAGCATATTGAAATTTTATTTCAAATTTGGAAAACAAGTAATCTCAAGCACTTCTTGCTCTCTAGCCACTGAAAGCTCGAATGATGGATGCCTATTCTTTTCTTTACTCACTATATTAACTCTTTCCATGCACTTACCCAATTTTCTCATATTCTTATGCAGTTTTTTTTTCCTAGGCAGATATACAATATCCTTTTCTTACTCCTAGGTCAACTCACTGCTTGCTAGAGAACAGCAACATTTGTCGCATTCACATTTTTTGTTAAGTGGATGGTGCTAGCTAGAGAGAAATTCATGTTGCAACCACTTCTGCCAGTGGGATGCTAATTTGGAACTCTTTTCTATGCCTGCTGTCTGAAAGAAAAACATTTAAAAAAAATCTTTTCAGTCAAACTGTAAGAGAAATTCTCTGTAAGAAAAATTAGGGCAGGCATGGTTGCACAAAAGTTTTTTCATCAGGTCATACAACTTCAAATAAATACAAACCTTGGGAACCTTGCAGATGACTTCCTCATCATCTGACTGTGATAAACGAACAGAACCCGTGAGGATTCCCCTAGGACCTGAAGGAAGGACATGAAGCTGTGTCAGGGGAGGTTTAGGCTGGGCAATAGGAAAAAGTTCTTCACCCAGAGGCTGGCTGGGCACTGGAACAGGCTCCCCAGAGAGGTGTTCACAGCCCACAGCCCGCTGGAGTTGAAGAAGTGTTTGGACAACGCTCTCAGGCACACGTGGGATTCTCGGGGTGGTCCTGTGCAGGACATATGCAGAATCCTAGGATGATCCTTGTCATCTTCTTGTCACTTTCAACTCAGGATATTCTATGATTCTACGAACCACATTTCTCTTGAACTTACCCTGCTTTTAACACTTACCAAAGGCTCAGGAGTTTAATTCCTGAAGCTGTACTTCTGCATTTCAAGTGTGCTAACAATTTACTACTTACCACAAGCATTTGAGATGCGTTACTCAGATTCATCAATTTGTGCAACTGCTATGATTCCTGCTCTGCCACCCTTACCTGGACGCAAGCTCATACTGGCAGCTTGACATGAGGAGCAGGACCGTGGTGGGACACATCATAACCTACATCCAATTGCACGCCCCATCGTGAGCCGTTTGCTTATTTTATATTAACTGGACCGGTCCACAGCATAAAACCTTTTGAAGCGTCCCCGTGATCACAGAAGAAAAAAATATCGACAATACAGACAGCGATGTAACGGAAGCCTTCTAAAGGCACCTTTTTAAGAAATCTGCGCATCCCTTTTCCCCTGTGCCTTCCCGTGGTAAGCCAGGCTCCTTCCGACCTCGGGCAGGGGTGTCTTGCCGAGCACGGCCCCTCGGAGGCCGGCGGCCCCGGCGCCCGGGGAGCGGCGGGCAGGAGCACGGGGCACGCGCCGCTTCCCACGCTCCCGCCGCTCGCCCCCGCCCGCGGGGCGGACGGACTGGATTTTTTTTCGCTTGCTTTAGGTTTTTTTTTTTTTTTTTTTTTTATTTCGGACCTCCACTCCGACCTCCGCAGACCGGCGAGCTGGCAGTAGGGCGAAAGCCAGTCGGAAGCACCTAAAAAAACCCTCAACCGAACAAAAAGAAACCCCAAACCCGAACAGCAAAGCCACAGCTCCAGGCGGGCGGTCGCACCGCCGGGAAGCCCCCGGGAAGCCCCGGCCGCCGCGGCCCAGCCGAGGGGGGCGAGCCCGGCGGCAGCGCTGACGTCCTGCCCCGCCCAGCCCCGCCCCATCCCGACCGGTGCCGGACGCAGCCGGAGACTCCCGAGCTCCCCCCACTCCCGGCTCCGCCGCCCTTGTTCCTCGGGCGGGGACTCGCTTCCTTTCCCGACTCCC
>VZTG01009488.1:672119-730057 GCA_013397845.1 Melanocharis versteri
GGTGTTTACTCGCGGCACGCAACCGGGCGGGGAGGGCAGCTGCGCCCGCCGCCGAGACATTGTCCCCCGGGGGAGAGCGGCGGGGACGGAGGGGAAGGCAGGGCTGCACGGAGCGCCGGCGGCGGGGACGGAGCCCTGCCGGCAGCCTGGGCGGCGGCGGGTCGGAGCCTCCCCCCGGTCCGGCTGCCCTCCCCCGAGTGGCGGCGGCTCCTCCCCTCCGTCCGCTCGGCCGGCGGCTCCGAGCCCCCCAGGGCACCCCCCGGCCATCGCTCCCGGGCGGGGCGGCCGCGCTGGGCTGGGCACTTGCTCCCTTTGGATGCCTAAAAAGGAGCGGCGAGCAGGGAAAATGCAGACTCACCGCTGGAAAGATGAGGGGGTTGGCCGATTTCGTGTGTAAAAAATAATGATGGCAGTAGTAATAATAGTAGTAAAAGCTGTGTTCATTGGGTTTTTAAGTAAAGTCCGCGAGGGAAGTGGGAAGCGGCGTAATCAGTGCTGCTTGCGGTCGGTGGTGCTGCTCAGTGTGTTTGGTTTCATGAGGGTGAAGGAGGAGGTGTGATTTGTAGCAGGCATCCCTGAAGCGGGACTGGGAGCTGCGTTTGCGTGGCCAGAGCATCCGAACGGGGGGCTGTGTCCCCTCTGGAGGGCTTGATGCTCCCGAGGCAACCTGCTTCACATGACAGCCGTGAGTGTGAAGCTCCTTGTCATGATGCTGGCCTTGGTGGGTTTTATCGTGGAAGAAGGACTGAGCTTTATCGTTCCCAGGTAAAAATCCTGTTGAAAGCAAAATGACAGAACAGTAGGCTTACACACAGTAGTCTGCCTAGCGTAGTTACAGATGGGTACTTGTGTAGTAATCTTGCAGTTTTGGAAGACCCTGCCAGCTGTATTAATAATCAACTTGCACATTTATGCGTGGGTTGAGGGATGCTACAGCTGGTAAGCTCGTAAGTGGTGCAGTGATGACTTCTGATGCTGATAACTTCTGATAACAGGGAAGTTGCACTGAGCTCAGTCCTGCAGCAGCTGAAAGTCTTAAAGCAGTAGAAAGACACGCTTATCAAAAAACTCTTAGAGCATATTTAACAACTGGCATTCTCATTTCCATATTTGCATGTGGAGGTTATCTGGTTCAGCCTGGGCTCCAACATACACTGGAAAATGTTCTGGCATCTCTTGTGGGTGTTTGGCATTGAGAAGAGCTCTTTGAATTCCGCCTCTGTACATGATCCACTCTTTTGTAAGGAGAGGGTCTATTGAGAGATCTCCGGTGCTTCCCTTTGTTTGAACAACAGGCACATTTTTTTTCAGTGAAACACAATGGGCGCAACGATCAATGAACAAGGAAAAAACTTTGTTTGGTGCACTTAGGAGCAGACAAAATATTTTTCTCTTTACAGAATTTACAATGAAAAATGCTTCCTTTTTCCTGTCACTTGCAGAGAGTATTAGCAAAGCTGTAGCTGTTGCTTGAAAGAGAAAATGAGTAAAAATGTTGCAGTGTTTTCTAGGAGGACTAAAACCTCGATAACAAAAAGCTTGCCTAAACAATCAGTTCTAATCTTGGGTTGGTTAAATTGGTCAGTTGAGCTGCCAAGTGGGGTTATTGGCTTTCCTCCTGTCCTTTTGTAAGACTAAGCTTGAAGTAGAATTAAAGTAGCCTGAAGAATGGAGTTACATTATTTGGAAGATGTTTTGTTAGGATATTGAACAGCAGCTAGGTTCACATCGCTTGAAATGTGCACATTTCCAGTTTTCATTTTGGTTATGTAAATATAAACTCACTCTTGAGTTGTTGGGGAAATGAAGTTGCAGTTGAAATGTGAGGAAAGCAGCTGAACTGGAAGTGAGGTGGTGGTAGTAGGAGCACATAAAGACTGTGTGTCTTGAATGTAAATGAGGAGTCCCTTTTATGGAATTGGAAGAAATTGAGGCAACTTACTTTCTGTTACATATTTGGTATCTAAATCTCATTATTTGAAGTTAAAAGGAAAAGAGTACCTTGTTAGGTCTGTCACCTTTGTGTCAGGATTAATAGTAAAAGAAGCAGAGTTGAGTGCCAGGCAAAGTGATTACATTTTGAAGGAGAAAATACAGTGGTTGTAGGAAGTGCCTTTCTGTCCTATATGTAAGTTGGGTTAGAAGTGACTGTGTAAACTGACAGAAGGATATGTTTTGAACTATAAATGTATAGACAAACATCCCTTTTTTAATTTAAAAGTGCACTGGTGGGACTTGACTGGTAAAATAGCTTGAAGTTATGAAAAAAAGACTGTTACTATATGAAAACCCAGTACTGCAGAGTCTTAAGTGGCTGTGTAGAGTGGTGTTAGTACATGTGTTAAGTATACAAGATCTAGTTTTTATGAAAAGTTATTAAGATAAAACTTTTCAAAATGTATTCTAAGTTTCAACCTAAAATTCTGTGTATCTGAAAGGTCTGAAAACAGCTGACATGAGCAAAGTTGAATTTGATGGAGTGCCATCAAGTCATGACTTACAGGGCAGTAACCATACAGAGGTTTTGTTTGGTTGTTGTTGGTTTAATCTTCGTCTTTGCTGCTTTGAGTCCTCAATACTTTGGGAAGGAGACTCAACTGACATCTTCAGGTTGCAAGAATGAGGACTGTCTGTTAAGGTTAAATCATGTTATTAAAACAGTGTTTTCCAAACCAAAGTATTTTGCTAGTTGAAGTTCGTGAATTTTGTTTTTAGGCGTAAGGAACAAAACTTTTTTCATCTAAGTATAAGACATGTTGATCAGACTTTCAGTAATTAAAGTTACCCTTCTGGGATGATGGAAATATATGTGAATACAGAAGGTTGCAGAGAAAAAGGCTTGTAAGCACTTCAGTCAACTCTTGGCTAGACAGTATAGGGAGTGCCTTTGTAAATTACTCTGATAAGTCTTCATGGAAAAAAACAACCAACTGATAACTCTTCACAGTTGTGAGATGAAAGTGGATGTAGTTATTTCCTGTAAGATACATTATTTATGAGTGGCCTCTACAAACTGCAGTAACTTCGTTCATCTATGGACAAATGATACAGTTTTCAAAGCTGTTGAGGAGATTAGTGTTGTCTCCACCTGTTTATGTGAACACTTGCCACATTCCTAGAAGGAACATAATTTACATACTGAGCAATGGAAAGGGGGCCTTTGGAAGACCAAAAGTGTTGGGAAAACAAGGGGCCCCAAAAGTCTCGTCATTAGGGTGAATAACTGCCCAAGCTTTGCCAGGTCAAATCTGAATATAATTGTTAATTGTACTTCATCCCTTGATACAGGACAACAAAAAAGTGGAGTATTTTCCATCTAAAACCTAATCTACACAGGTGGCAGCAGTCCTTTCTAGGAGAAGGAGTAGGTCTGAGATGAATGTGGATCTGGAGGAAGTGGGTGTTCCAAGTAGGGAGTTCAGTGTGGCACCTCTCTCAAGGTGAAGTCAGAGAAGAGGCTGGTAGCCAGAATAGCTTTAAATAGCACCTTGTTCTAATGTTGTACACTCAGTGTATCCTGCTTGTGCGTGTGTTTCTTAATGTAAGCTTAATGATAAGAGAATTTAAAACTTTGGTTTGAGATATATGTGTTTAAGTACCGAAATGAGAATGTGAGTATTTTAGGAAAGCAGAATGCTGAGATTAGTTGTGGTTCTGGACATTTGAAGACTTCTGCAAGTACTAATAACTTGAGACTTGGATCAGTCTGGGTTCGACTAACTCTGCCCATAGCAACCTAGGCTGATAGTTGCTTGAATAGTTGAGACCTTAGAAGAAGTATTAATGAGTATCATGAAAACATGATTGATTTTCTTCTTTTTCTCTTAAATAATGATCTTGTTGTTTGCTTATTTTTCATGAACATCACTTAATACTGCAAAGATAAAAGCCAGCATTTAGAAATGTGTTATTTCAAGTTTACAGGGAGGACTTGTGCTTTATTTCTTCCTGACTATATTGCTTTATATACTGTTGCCTTACTTGCTTTGTATTAGTGTCCTGTGTGATAGTGGCTGGGATAGTTGACTGCATGTAGACAGCATTAAAAATGCTATCGTAGTAGAGAAAGTCTTCTAGGAAGAGGGAAAGGATGGTTGGGAAAGATTAGATGGAAAACGAAAGGCAAGTATATTATTAAAATGCAGCAGGATTTTTCAAGAATACTGCTAATAAAAGCACACTATCATTTAGATCATGGGCAAAATAGCTTTCTAAGTAGGCATCAAATGTGAAAAACAAGCCAAATTTCCATCTTAAGACCATGAAGCAGATCACATCATCTATAAAGTTAAGATAGGTGAATCTTCTTAGGAAGGTACTATCTCCTGGTGATGTGTAGTAGCTAATTTACAGAGAAGGTGGTCAGAGCTGTGGTTGTTGCTTACTTGGCGTGACAGCTGGAGCAGCTACAGGGTAGTTACAAGTGTCTAACAGAAATCATCTAATAGCGAAGCCAAAAGCAAGGTTTTGCCAGGCAGCACTGGTGGTAGCCCACATGATGGCTCCATGCTGTCCTCTGCAAGTACGGGTTCTTGTCCCTGTGGCTGTCAGGAGCTGAGGTGTGTTTTGAGAAATGGTGAGCATGCAGAGGATGTAAAGTATGAAACAAGTTGTTCATTCTTTCATGTGACTTACAGTGATGACAGCATTTGTATTAAAAAAATAAACACAGCAAAAATTTACAGTGTTGTGTAAGCTTTTCAAGAATCTGTTACTTTGTGCTTTGAGTTGTGTTAGTGAATGAGAAGGTTGCAGCAGTATTGCTGTCATTAGTGCCGGTTGACCTGGGCTGAAGAAGAAGTGGGCTCTTTTGTGAAGGTTTGATCCAATTCCAAAAGTATCCATTTTAATAAGATAGTTGCAGCAGGGTGGTGTGTGTGTAAATGATATTTTGACAAACACTGTTGAAAAATGCCACAACTTGATAGTTTCTGATGAGCATATGCAGAGCAAAAATAACTGCAGAAACAATGAAGTTACAATGGAGAAGTTAGGCTGGGGAAATAGCGGTGTTGAATTGACGTTCTCTGGAACAATGAAGATGAGGATAGAGAGCTTTAGTGTGAAATGCAGCAGCTGTTGTGCAATTTGGCTTTGTGTGAAACAGCCAGGCTTCTAAGGGGATAGCCAAGGATAGATAAAGTTAGAGGTTAGGGTGTGTTTGAAACAGTCGGAGGCAGAAGTCATGAATATTTCTAAGAGAGGACAGAGAATTACTTGTAACATCTGTGATAGCTGACAGTTGATAAACTAAATGCACATTAGGAGTGGAAGGTAAATGGGAGTTAGAGAAAAGCCAGGTCCATTCTTGGAAGGAGTACATTTGAGCTGGCATGAAGTGCTGATGTGCTCAGAAAGGAGCTGACGGAAGTAGGAAGAGACTTGGTGCAGCCGAGGCTTTCATCAATTGCAGAGCTCAGTCACTGTGTAGATGGGCAGTAAATGTTTATTATAGAAGTGGTTTGTCTCCAGTTAAACATGTCCCACAGCAACCTAACAGAAACAGGTGGGAATTTCAACCTGAAATATCACATGACTTCCAAAAGCTTTTGTATGTAAAATCACTATCTAGGTAAATAAAATCTGAAGGAAGACTGGAAAGACTTTCCTTACCCCATATGCAGAGAAAATACTAATGTTTCTCTACTCCTTTTCAATTGAAAATAAAAACTAAAATAATTCTAGTGTCAACAAATGTTTAGGTGCAGACTGCTAGGTCAGTTTAATAGGGCGAAACTCCATAGTGGTTTTTGCTCTGCATCTTGAAAAAGGTAAGATCACTGAAATAGCTGTTCATGGTTAGCAAAAGTGTTAAAATAGTAAAGACATTGAAATTTTGGAAATGCAGTGGTGGTTGAAGGAAAGGGGGTGATAATTGTAAAGAGAACAAGGGAAACGATTTTTTCTGCTTGATGTTGGTGGGAACCAAGTTTAATCTTAAAAATAAAAAAGGGCTACGAGGTAAAAAAAAAACCCACGAAAGTCACAGCAGGCTATTTTAATTTAATGACTAAGATGGATCTATTTGTTGTTCTCATAAGGAAATTTGCCTGATTTGGAGAAGGATCTTTGTTTAACTTAACATTTTTCTCGGTGCGGTAAAATCAAAAAGTAGACTACTGGTGAAGTAATACTGATGATCTGCAAAGCTGAGTCATATTCCTTCAGGAAGGATACTGCTGTTTTGAGAAAACAGATCACTTACCCAGTAGTGAGGAGGAGGAATTGAAATGACAGGGAACAACTCAAGTGCTTTTAGCAGTAGACACTACAGTACATTAAAGCATCTGATTTTCAGCCTCTAGAGTAGGTTGTTGTATGGGTACACAAAGAGGAGG
This sequence comes from Melanocharis versteri, assembly GCA_013397845.1. Classification (NCBI taxonomy): domain Eukaryota; kingdom Metazoa; phylum Chordata; class Aves; order Passeriformes; family Melanocharitidae; genus Melanocharis; species Melanocharis versteri. The sequence goes on from VZTG01009488.1 coordinate 678,458, forward strand.
GTCATAAATGAGTTGTGTCCACAAAGTTTCACAAAACAGTCTGAGTGACAAGACTGTGCTTTAAAGATACAAAGCCTGTTCCAGTGGTTTCTCTGCCAAATAGCTGCTCTAAGTCATCTGAAATAGCCTAATTGTGCATTTGTTTAAAAAATAGGGTTGTTTTTCAAGGCTGTTGAGTAGAGTCTTCTGAAATCATTTAGTCAGATTTGTTTAATCTCCCTTGCATAAGTGGCAGTAGCACTGTTTAATACAAACCACTGCAGACACGTAACAGGTTTTCTTACTGAGCAGTGCTGAACTGTGCCTCTTACTGGTACTTCTGAATGTGATGTTTTGTAATCTGTACCTTACTGAAGAACTGAAATAAGCATTACTGTTTTATAATTATGGGGGCAAGAAAAGGCAATCTTTACAGGCAGATGAGAATTTTATTGATTTTTGTCTCTCAAGGCCTAAAATGTTGAGGAAGCGAGATGTAAAATATAGGGAGAAAAGTGTAGGCTTCCAGCATTCAAAATATGTCAGGGGTTTGCTTTATGTTTTATACTATAGGTGTAGTATAGTGTGCTTGGGTAATTCCCACAAATCTGTGCAAGAGTCAGGATGATGTTATTGGCATGTGGAAGAGTCTGACATGAGTCTGAGATTCAGGAAGGTTTGTTTTACTAGTGTGCATGAGGGTACATGTGTGCATGTATACACTGTCAAACTAAATATTCCATGTGGCTGCAAAAACTTGAGTTTGCATGACAAATCTCTTTGTTAAAAAGTTGGAGAAAGTGTTCTGGGCAGCAGGCGCTGAACAGGGCTATTGTGAGTAATCCCAATGCGTTCTAGTCATCTGTGAAAATACCCGGAGCTTAATTACTCATGTTTTCTTGTAGTCTTAGTGCGTGTATGAGCAGTAATAGTTATTCCTGAGGTGTCTGCAGACTGTGTAAACAAACAGTAGTGATTTTTGTGGTTAGATTTGTACATGACTGCTTAGCACTTAGAGTCTGAGGATTCAGGGTAATAGTGAAGAGAGATTTCCTAAGTGCTAAAAATGAACAGGAAAATACACTGCAGAAAGATAGGGCTCACAGGGACATGGTAAATACCTACTTGTTTTTGTCTAACCTGTACCTCACTTATTGCATAAAAGAGTGATTCAAAATCCAAAACTTCTAGGCTTTATACAGAATTTCTGCATTTTTGTGGGTAATTTTGTGGAAACCTTCAAACTTATCCCATACTTTATCAAGGCATTTGGTCAAAGGCTTTTCACTAATGTTTGTGATGGTCGCATAGCTGGTTAATAACTTTGAGGCCATCAAACAATGAAAAATGTTATTGGTGAAATTTAATGAAAGCAGAAGTGTTTGAAGTCTTGGGGATTGCTTGTTTTCAGAGTCCAAACAGGTGTTTAATGTTGGGAAGAAATGAGGTGACATTTCTTAAAGTGTGTCCTAGATAATAAAGGGAGGATACATGAGGAGCATCCCAAGAAGTGAATTAGAATAAATGGAGTGTTTAAATGCCAAATATTACTTGGCTAACCTCCTATGCTACACAGTGAACTTTACTGTATCCAGTGTGTAGTCTTGGCTGTTCAGTGTTGGATATAATTTTCTACTGGCCTTAAGGTAGTAAGTTCTTCAACTTCCAAGTGTTTGTCATGCTACTGGGCATGTTGGGTTATGCAGCATTTAGTACAAAGATGATACCATTTTCTGAGATCATAAAAATACTCCACCCTCTTCTAAATACTTTAGGCCAAGGTCAAAATATCTTTGCCCTTTGTAGTTCTCCTACTCCTTGAATTCCAGATATATGCAGCTGAAAGCACAGGAAAAAAATGTAGAAAGCTGTCAGCAAATCAAGGTGAATTGAAATATAAATTGCCTGGATTGTCCTGTTCTGCGCAGAAGTCGATAGCACATAGTATGTTGAACATCAGACTTAAGAAGATGCCAAACCCCATCTTTAGAGGCCTCTTTCTGTCTTTTACCATAGAGTAATAAAATAGGATATGATTTCTCTGCTAAAGAAACTGAATAGCTGTTGTTGTTGTTTATTTTTTTAATAAAACTTTACTCTCAAAGCTTTTATCCCCATCTTTATTTATTTGCTTTATTAATGTTACTCAGTGACTTTATTTTGGTTGATACTGTGCATGGGGTTGGTCCTAAAAGAATGGAAATGGAACAGCTACATCAGTAGCTTATGCTCTTACTTTGCATGTCCTAAAGTCACACTTCCTGTGCCTTAAGTACTTGTTTTCTGCACTTAAATATAGTTGTTAGGCTTGAATTTGCCATAGTTTGCGAAGTTCAAAGAAGAAATCAGTGCTGTGCATTGCTTAACTGACAGGGTATCATGTGAGCCGGGCTTCTGTAAGGATAGCAAAAGCAAGCCAAACTAAAATTTATTAGGACAGTTGCACCTTTTCAGATGGAAAGATGATAATGGCTTATCTAATGACTTGTTGGTTGGCTGTCATGGTTTAGGAATGGTGTTCCCCTCACTCCCCCTCTGTCTCCCCTATGGCGGGATGGAGAGGAGAATTGGAGGCACAAAAAGTAAACATTACGGGTTAAGATAAGAGCAATTTACTGGGAACAGTAATGAGATAAGAAAACAGTTATTACACAAATGACAGTGTATGAGAAAAGAAACGTTATTGCTCGCTCTCTGTGGAAGCCCCCAACACTCCTTGACTGCTCCCTCTGCCTCACTACCCCTTGGGGTTGAACCCTTCCCCTTGTTCCCAGAAAATGACATGAGGTGGTATTCCAGGTCCTAACCGTGTCCTCTCCAGGCCAGAACCAGGACATTGGCTTGTTAATGCTTTATATTTAGTGAATAAATAAATAAATAAAAACTGAGATACCAGCTTCTCCACGTGTAATGGAAGGCTGTCTTTGGAAGAAAAACAAGGAATTGTATTTGACTGAATTTCTTGTCTTGGTGGCTGAGCATAAAGTTACAAAACTGAACTTCATTTCTGTCCCCATTTTGGGAAAATTCTACTGTTTGTCTGTTGAATTACCAAGGCAGGAGAGCCAAGTCAAGCCTGCTTATAGAAGGTGATAAAATACGGTTTGTCTAGTTGTGATCCTTGTAGAATTTAGCCATGACATGCTTTAACCCGTCAGTCCGGAAGAAGCAATGTCTTTTCTAGTACAGCGTGGGGATTGGACTCAAATTTGCCTATGCTTAACTCAGAACAAGGGTGTAATTCAGCCAACAATAACCACTCGGTGTGTGTGTGTGTGTTAACTTTTTTTTTTAAGCTTGGAATCAGATGCATCCTACCCTAGCCAAAGGGAAACATTTTAGAAGCTCTGACGCATTTACACAGATGAAGGAAGGAAATGTCCAAAAGAGTCAAAAGCTAAAAATAGATCAGTTTACTGAGTTGAACTCTGGATGGGAATTGACGAACTAAATATAAATCTAAATTTGAACCTTTGTGACTTACATAACTGAGTGGTGTAACCCCTTTCGGTTATTGCTGCTTTTTCTTGCATTCAACTTTATAGTAGACAGCTTCAGATGAAAACTTGTGTCAAGCTTTGTGAGTTTGCTTTGCAATGCTTTAAATAGACAGCACTGAGAAGTCTGATTATCTCTTGCTGATTGTTGTTACAGCATAGTTTAAGTCCCTGGAAAAGTGTATTGTGGGTTATGTTGGGGTTTTCTTGTTTGTTTTGAAGAGCTTCTCAGTGGAAATGGTATCTCCTGACTCTGCTGAACAGAAGTTTTAAACCAGTAGCTGTTAGAACCAGTATCTGTGAGGTTAAAAAAGGGGTATATTTTTTCCCCCAACTTCTTCAAGAAGCAGTAAATTTGCCTGTCGTGTCTGTACATAAAAAGGAGTGATAACCTGAACATTTAAGAATGGACGTTTGGCTGTCAAAAAGGGTTTGCTCTCTGCCTTGCCACAAATCAAAGTTTAGAAGCTATCAGCTTTCCTTTGAGGTAAAGAAAAGTAAGCTTGTTTGAGTGTGTAAAATTTCTGTAATGGGAAAAAATACAGGAAAAACTTAATTTGTGTGAGTGTTGTGGATTACTGTTGTTCGATGACAGTGGTAGTGCCGTAAAAATGAAGATAAGCAGATTTTCTTTCTTCCTGGAATAACAGTACACATTTTTTTGATAACTGGTGGCAACCAACTCAATATTGCTAACTAAAAACTGGCCTTTTCCAGTGTGATGAAGCAGGGACAGTGCAGTTGAATCCCTGTGGTTTAGCATTTGCTGACTGCTAGAGAAGAGTGGTTCTTTCATTGTGCTATACCTAGTTCTAAAGCTTTGCATTGCAGAGGTGAAACACATCTATTAATGCATTGACTTTGTCAGAAAAACAAATGTTACCATTTACAAATATAGTAAATGTAAGAGGATATTATGGGTAAAAATGGTAGCATTGATTAGATTAACTTCAAGCAGTAGCTCTCTCCCCCCATCACCCCCACAAGAACCGAGGGTTAGTTTTTTTACTCAATACCTTCCCTTTTTTTACTGTAGAATGTAGAATTTGCTGTAGAACGTTTGCTTGGCAGATGTATAAATAGTTGTGCTCTTATTTGCTTTGTGTTTTTGTTTGGTTTTCCAGTGGAGCCTGAGAATGTTTGTTTTTGCAAGGTTGTTTTGAAAAAATTTGGAGTCTTTGATTACTAAAAATAGTATTTGTTCCAAGCAGCAGTTTATCTGTTAAAGCAATGAACAGTTTGTAGCAAAATGACCTGACTACCTACTGTCATGGTTGTATACCAACATGGCAATTTAAACTTGGTATTTATGGAAGATCTTGTTATATAGCAAAGTACGAAAACTACTGTGTTTAAAATCTCATCTTTTTCTGGAATGTGCCTTTGGAATGGATTTGTCCATGTTGCTGTCTCCGCTGTGTTAACCCACTGTTAGAAAGTTAAAGCCGTAAAACCCTTTTGCAAGAGCGCTTGGTTAACTGGGTGGCTGTGCAGCCTGTGGTATTTCTGCTTGGAGGCAAGTTCATGAGCAGGATGTGACTTGCAGTTCGTGTCCACTGAGGCAACAGGAGTGGGTTCAAAGAGCAAGAAGGTGCTGCTCTCCATAATGCTGCGTATGACCTCTAGGCAGTGAAAAGAAGTGGCAGAGCCCTGTGTTTGAGTGTGGTAAGGGAAGGATGGATATACCTTGATATTCGGGTGGAACACTTGAGGTGCAGTCTGTAAATTGTCTGGGCTGCCTGAGCTCGATTCCCTCTGTGCATATGCTGAAGCTTTGTTATGTGTTGATACAGCAGCAAATGAGAGGAAGGTTTTTCGTGGTCTTGAGCAGCCAAAATAGTATCTTAGGCTTTAATTTATTTCTTTGTGGAGTGTTTTTACTACTTGGGGTAGGAGTTTCACTCCCACTTGCCTCCTTTCCTAATACTTTGGGCTCTGGCTCCTATTCTGACTTGAGAGGTGGGATACAAAATCATCAGGTTTGAGATCTCCTAGTTTAATGAGACTTGTTTAACCGTAGGAGAGATGAATGTTAGAGGGGGGGTAGGCATCTTTTTCAAGAGTGGCTTTTCACTGTCTTAATTGTTGTCTCTGCTTCTGTGATCCCTTCTTTTGTTCCTTTTCTTCAATAAATAGGACAGAGATTCAGCAGACAATAAGCTCAATCACGAGGCATCAGTGTTCATCTCTACGGGAGGTCCATTATGTGCACATAGATAAGTAGGGGGTCCTGTGGAAAAGCCCTGCAGAGTTTGAGAATTACAGCATGTGTGCTGCACTGACAAATAAGGGTTGCACGGGCTGCCTTAATGCTGCATTACCGAGTTTTTGAGTCCTCTTTGTGGCAATTTCAATCACACCTGGCCTTTTCTCAATTAAGTCATTGTTTAGAGTTTATGTAAGGTTTTCATTAAATGCCATAGTGGATGAGGGTAGATGGTATTGGTTTTACCAGGCTGCACTGGTTACTATGTTACATCAGAGGTATTTTGGGAGTAGAAATACATTAATTCACTGTGTAGTATAAAAAAAGGCAGATGTATAAGCTGCTTTGTTACATAGATATATTGAAGACAAATTAAGTACTTTACTTCGAGTTTTTTTTGTTTTAATTTTTTTAACTTTTTTTTTTTTTTTAATGGACCCAAATACACTCTGCTGTTCAATTTCTTAGGGATTGATTTTTGTTGCTTGAGCATCATGTTAGTTCTGCCATGGTAATAAAAGTTAAATGAAGCAAGGTATAAAAATTATCAAATACCAAGGAGGAAAAAGGAACCAAATTATGTATTTTACTTTCACAAGCAATGGATAATTAAGATTGAAAAGACAAAATATGTTCTCACGTGAGGAAAGCTTTCCACAGTGTAATAGGCTAACATGCAAAACACCCGTGGAAGAATATATGACACTGAGGGAGTTAATTGGAAGTTCATAGTGGTAAGTGACCTAAATCATTGTGCTCTATTTTGCCAGTTGCATGGACTAAAATTGCTGCTTTAATAAGAAGCTTTCTGAACTGAACTGTCGTGTAACCTCCAAGAAAGGACCCAAAAGGAGATAAAGGGATGCCTCTTCACATGATAGGAGAGAGTTACAATGTTGCTGTGTACAAGCTGCATTCCTCCTGCTTTGTGGAATATAAACTGATTGAATATATGAAATAAATGTTTCCATGTTAAACTAAATATCATAATGGAATGAAATGTATTCCTTATTGAAAGGTGACTGGTAGAGAGCTAATTATCAGAAACAAAATGACCATGTATCTCCCTGGTGGAGTTGGATGTCAAAGGTGACAAACATCTGGAAATGTTGGAGTTATATTTGAAACGTCAATATTTATTGGTTTTCAAGTCCTATGTTAGGGGTTGCTTCTCTTAGCTTTTGAACAGCACACAGTATAAGGGCAGTATTACCAGCCTCATTAAAACCAAGAATGAATTAAGTATATTTAAGTGGTGCATTTCTCATCAAGGCATCCATTTCTTTTGCAGAAAATTTGAGAATAAAGCCCAGATTCAAGTCAATATCTATGTTATGTTGCACTGCTGATATTGGGGAAAAGGGAGGGAGAAGTGGGTAAAACACTTGCTTGTTCTGGAGGCCAGTCAAGCAGTCTCTAACCAGTGAGGCAGGACTTCTGTGTGAATTGTTGAGCTTGTAGTAGTTGAAGTACAGTTCTGGTAATAGATTCTGCCGTCCTTGTCTTGGTTATGCCCAAATATGTTGAAGTTTGGCACTGATATGAGATGTAGTCTTTGAGAAAGCAGCAATAGCTGGCTAGGGGCAGGCAGGAGTATAACTGGGACAATGAAGGATGAAAGAGAAAACCAAGAAAGAAGGTAACTGATGGAATTAAGGGGAAGGGTCAGTTTGCTTACAGAAATACTGGAAATCACCACACTACCTACCTACTGCAAAAGCTGTTGTTTCTGTTGTGGTTAAGGTCTTATACTGAAAAAGAACTAACAGTTCTATTAGTGTACATAGGCAGATTAATAGATGCAAGGGAGCCTGAATTTTCACAGGCCATTTGACAGAAAATGTACTGTTTCCCTGAAGCAACCATCAATTCCAAGGCCAAAATGAAGCCGGAAGGCTTTTTTGTTTTAAAGCACAGCACAAGACGGACAAGCCTAGGCAGAAGAATGGGAGGGAGATAATGGATATCTGATGCAGAAGACTTGGGATTTGAAGTGCAGTGAGGTCATGAAGAGAGCTGACCCTTGAAAGGAATGTAGAGGTGGGTTGCCTTTTTATGTATCACGCTGCTCAGATGTTTGCTTTACAGGGATAATGTGCTCAAATCAGAGACGGGCTGTTAATAGTCCCTGCCCTAGATAGATCTAATTTTTTTTATTCCCTGAAGAGAAGAGCAAGAAAGTGGAAAGGAACTTGGATAGAATTCCTTAATTTTGTAATGCAAAGTACAACCTTGGTGACATAACTCAAGAAAAAGCCACTGTTAACTGTTTTGACCTTAAAATTACCTTTTTTCTTACCACTCTTCCTCAAATTCCTGCCACTCCCAGTAAAAATGTTTTGCTTGGGTTTCTGTGGAAAGAGCAGCTTAGTTGTGTGAGAAGGTCGCTGGCAGCTCCAGGAGGACCCCAGCATATCAACACTTTTGTGGTTAGTCCCCTTGCTGTAGCCTCTGCTCTGCCAGGTCTGCTGCGGAGGATATGTGTACAAGGCCGTGCTGATCTCAGGAGATTTGTTGAACATTATCTCTATAATCGTCTTGTTGTGTTCACGTGAGATTACGAATCACACTTTTTACTTAAAGAAATGTCATAGCTGTAGGAAAATAAAGCTATTTGGAAATGGTGGTTATTTTGCTGACAGTTTTCTCTGCTTAAGGAGGCTCAATCAAAACTTCCTGCACTGTAAGCTATTGAATGAAAACAAATTGTGACTAATTTCAGGCTGACTTCTTCCCTGGTACTTTTTCTTCTTTGTGGTCAAAAGTTGTTCTTGGTGAAGTAGTTAGAGATGTGAAGCATAAATTGTTTTGTATTAAACCTTTAAAGAGGCAGCCAAATCACCTACATTTTAATTCTTTCCTCCTAGTAAAGTATGTTGAAGGAAAAGCTGACGTTACTAATGTGAAGATACGTTTCCGAAAAGGACTGTTCATATAGCTGAAAAACTGAAGCAGAGTTAAGAAAGGGCTAACTTGAGTTTACTCCCTGGGCTAACAGTAATTTCAAAGTGAACACATTCTGAAATGTTGCTTTGACAACAATCTTGGATTTAATTCTGCAGTATGCAATTAGAATTGTCATTCCCTGTGATATTTAAAATGCTGCCTTGAGTTTAGCACAGAAAGTGAGTATGGTTGAGTGTTTTTTCAGATGACATCTACTTCAGTAGTTGCTATGTGTGCAGTTTATCTAGTATTAACAACATTCAAGTGTCTAAAATTAGGAATGTATTGCCGTAAGAAATAAGCAAACCACAACCCATACGCTTCACTCATTGCCTTTAATTTAAGCATGGTGTTAGTACTGGGTGCCTTGCTTTTGTGGTTGGTTTGGTTAGAGTTCCAAGTCCATTGGAATCATTTTGGCCCATGTCTCAGAGGTAAAATAAAAATTGGTACTGTGACATTTCAAGCTGGTGGAGGAAATCGTCAGCCAAATGTATGAAACTGGTAACTGGCCGATAGCTTGAAAATGGTTCTGAATTATTGGGAAAAGTTTATAAAGATAGCTGTGTAGTAATGAGGTAATTTTATATATTCCTTTAAAATTGTCCTTGCCAGAGTGAGGCTTTATGATGGCATCTGATAAAGGCAGGAGTGGAAAAAATGGTTAGTGGAATGGATGGACAAGTAAAAAGAGGCCTGTGTTTATGTACAGTTGAAAAAAGTAGACTTAAAAATGATGTACTAGAACTGCCATACTGACTGGTCTGAAGGAACAGAAGGAACTGAAGAACGAGGTTAGTAATTTGTTGCAGATATGCAGAGTTCTAAATGGGATTAAAGAAGGCCTTAAGAGTGTGTTCTTAGGCTTAGGCAGAAAACGTGAAAATAAATACTGTTGCACACTTGCTGTTCCCTGTGCTTCTGCCTGTCAACATGTTCTGATCTGACTTCTAAGTTGTAGTTGTTTCTAAGGCTAGAAATGGTTAGTCAAGTTGTACAGAGGCTTGCTGTCTGATAATATTGCACTTTTTCTGTCTCTTTGGATATCTGTAGTTATTTTCCTATTCTCTGAGTTTTAGAGCTGGTGTGGAAGTTTTTTCCTGGAGTAGCAGCTGTATGATGGAGTTTACTGTGCTCAGAACAGGGAACCTGCGTTCTGACTGGCTCCTGTGTGTTGAAGAGAGTTAAATGTAGGCTACACAACTTGAATTCTTGAGAAAGAGGTCGTATGTGTGTTCTTTAAAACATTTTTAGTTACTACATCTCTGCCTTACCCTCTAGCTTTCAGAGACATACCTGAATATAGACGCAATTAAATTCCTGTCCTTTAATGAAGTCCTTTGCCTAATGCGTAGCTGATATGCTTGGAACATCAGGGCATCGGTCAGGATCCAAAATTAATTGCCTCTTGGGGATGGATAGTGCCATGTGGGCATCTGAAAGAACAGTGTCTCTTTCAAAAGCCTTCTGAAATGGTCAGCATTGAAAATGAGGCACATCCTTATTATGTTAAGGAAGTTCTTTGGTCTTGAATCCTGCTTAACATTTTTGCTTTGTAACAGCAAAAGCAAATAAATATTTTGTCTATGGAAGATGGCACAAGTTGAAAGAGGAGAGCCATGACTTCCTTACTTGCTGCCTTCTTGTAGACTCCCTCCCCTCCACCAGCCCCCAAATGTAGGAGGAAAAAGCCCAAACGTGGCATAAAGGGAAGAGGGCATCTCGTTCCCAAACCAGTGACTAATGCATCAGTCCAAAGTAGAACAAGTATTGTTTTAACGTGGCTAAGGCCCTGTTCTTTCCTTTGTATTGAATTCCTTCCTGTTTAAGAACATTGTCTTTAAAGTACAGTTATATCAGCTTAAATAGTAGGAACTTTGTGCTTATTGCTACAGTATCTGTATTAATTAGTTGGTGCAGCTGTTTCAAATAGAAAAAAAAAGGAGTTAAGCGGGCATTGGCTGTGGGATAGCAAGTGTGTTTGTTAGCGGAGCTGCTAAAGCGTGCTGGCTGCGTGTGGAGGTGCAAGAATGCAGAACTAGGGAGGAGCTGAAACTCAACTTGCCTTTGTATGCTCAACAGGAAAGGAGGATCTAGCAGTTGGGCAAAACCATGCTGGATGACATGGATCCAAACATACAGCTATTGGTTAAATATCTCAGAATCTCAAATAAGTAACTGATGGGTGTTAAGTAACTCGGTGCACCTTTCATGGCCCCTCACATTGTATCCATTAATAAAGAAGATTAAGCTCCATTTGCTCAATTAAAGGAAACACGTAATTTTCAGTAATGCTTGAGCTAATATCCATACATTTCTGTGACTTGAACTTCAAAAACAAAAGTGGAGGTAGCTATTCTACACTTTCTTTCTGACTAATTCCTGTGACTTGTATTGGACTGGTTGTGGGCAAGCAGGGAAGGGAGAACGCTGCATTTTTTTCAATAATTGTGTAATTAAATTCATTGATGGTAGGCCAAGAATACTGATCACAAGGGCTGGTGCTGAATCAGAAGGAATACTTTAAATGGCGCTCTGTTGAACAGAGACATAATTGCCCTCTCTTTCCCCTTCTTGGCTTATTGGATGGCTGAATTGCTCATTTCATACATGACTTTGAGTGTGACTGGAGCTGTGAATCAGTGTTTGTTGGAGTTTTGCATCTGGCTTATGTTCTGACTTCCCTTTTATGAGCTGGAGAGGCTGCCTCTGTTATTTCTGTGTAGTGAAAATCCTCTTAAACTCTCCTTCTCGTGAGTGGGTGAAAATGTTTGCCAAACACACGAATCAATAATTGCTTATTTGCCTCAGTGCTCCTTTTCAAAAGCTTCACTGTCCTTTTCTGTGTTTGCACAGATAATCGATGTCTGTCCCCACATGATAATTAACAGGGATAGATAACTTAGGGGCCCTTCCTTTACAAAGTCATTCTACAACTGTGCCTCTCTGAAACCTTTTATTCCATTTTTGACCTTTTGTCAAGGCTTTCATTGAAATGGCAATAGCTTATATGCAGTGAGAAGGACTTGATCATTATTTTAGTTAAAGGTGTTCGCTAGTTTACCATACTGCTGAAATGCCTGGAGCTCTGTGTGGGACAAAAAAGAATAAGTAAACTGTCGGAAGGCTATTAAAAACGAGATATACACTTGTGTCAGTATGAGGAAAAACACTGCGTGTAGCTTGACCTGGTAAGTTTTCATAAGCAAGAGACTGGCTTTTTAATGGCCTTGTCTAACATGTCCATTTTGTTCTGCAGTTGCTGACTGAAATTGAAAATTAAAATGAGAGAAAAATAACCTTCATGATTACAGTTTTCCCTTGGGAACTATTTCAATTGTGGCTTTCTCATGAGAGAGATTGTGGCTTCCTTTCTATTTCTGTGGCATGAAAATTCAGATTTATGTAGGCTGTTTCTAAAGTTGAGAATGTTCTAGATGCCGGTTTAAGAAGATACAAACAACTTCCAGGTGCCTGCAATTTGAGGAAGTCTCTAGCTGATTCAGATTGCCATCTTGATGTGACCTTTGTCAAAAATAACTGCAGTTAAGTAGTACATGCACAAACTGTCTGTGCAGTAGAGTAAGGAGAAGACAAAGCAATCTGTTTTAATGGATGGGATTTGTTCGCTTTTTTAGATTTGCATTTTGTAGTGGGAAGGCAAACTTTTAAGACCGTCTGTTTTGCTTTGTTTGCTATTCAGGTCAGTGGCATCTTACTCCACTGGAGAACTGCAAGATAGACTTGAGCTGTTCGCACTGTTCCCAGTCAGTGGGGCTCCCTGTCACTGGGTGACTTGTTTTGTTCCAGTGCTTGGCTTTGTCATCCAGTGAAAAACTAGTCTTGGTGCCATAGTTTATGCCATTGAAAATCTACTTTTTGGTACCACAATTAACATTAGCTGTATGATAGCACAAAGCTTCCAACTGCATTGCTCTGTCGCTCAAATGAGCCATAGATGCAATGCCTGTACCCACCTAAACCTTAAAGTATGTTCAGATTGTTTGTATTTCAGTGATTTGATCTAATGGCAACAAAGTTTCTTCAGTGGACGAAAAGCGGAAGGAGAAGAGGACTCTACTCCTCATTCCGTAGGCCTGAAACTACACAGAATCTGTTTGGTTATCTAGAGCCTCTTAATGGCTGTTCCCATTAGCAATTTAGTTCAGATCAAACTGTACTTTTGGAGTGCATCTCTTGATTGTCCCATTTCACAGTTCTTTGTTCATTGTGAAGCATCTCAGGGACACAAACAGAATTCCTTCCAGATGAAATTGAAAGGAATTACATACACCAGTTACAAATAGACATTAAGTCCATGGAACCAGACAAAAGCCAGTCAGGAATAAAACCTCCTGTAAAACTTCATTCAAAATACGTAGTTTGGCCATTGAGGTTTCTGCAGCAGGATTTTGCTGTATTGACCCTCTTCTGCTGCACTGTGCTCAAGTGTAGACTTAGCCAAAGAGGGTCAGCAGCTAAGTCCTGAAACTCAGCAGATGCTCTAATGAAGTAACAAAGACCCGATAGTGACAGAGTTAATTTACTGTGTGAAATGGATGATCACTCTAAAAAAGTGGATTGTGCTTCAGAAACCTTTCTCAGTATCGAAGTAGTCCTGGGACTGCAAGGACTTGGAGAGCTGAAGGAAGGGAGGAGATGGCTGCTTGAGTTTCAGGTGTGAGCTGAAGGGCTGGTGTTGCATGTGGCACAGCAGCCATTGCATTTGTATTTTCTCCTGTGGCAAGGCACTTAGGTTACCTGTCAGCACCACCCTAATGCAGGTGCCAGTTTTGACTGGGACCTGTGCATCCACTTTCAAAGAATTCTGTGTGTCTAAAAAGCACAAGTTCATCACTAATGCTCTAGAGAGGGACACATATTCGAGGTTCCTCTCTACCAAATGTGACTGGATGGATGGTGTTTTCTTCCTCCACACATTCACTCTTAGAAAAAACATGGTTGAGATGTGAATGGGATGATAACCATACATGTCCTGCTCCTGTGTTGGAAACTACAAGTTCTTTGATGTAGAGGTGCCTAAAGCCAAGAAACAAATAAAATGCTATAGGAAGAGGACAGTCAGAAAGCAGGCATGTGAACTGACTCTATGATGCAGATAAGCTGGAGAAATCCTTCCTGTGCAAAAGCTGCTCCAAAGTTATTTATTCAAAAAGACATTCAGTAACTAAATCACCAATAATTGAGCACTGGTCATACGTTTTTAAAAATTTGAAATGTTGCTGTAGAATTCATCATTAGTTGCAGTATTTTGCAACAGATTGGAGAAATATAACTGTTCAGTGGATAATGTTATCCTTTCACTGTGCCTCTTCTGGTGAGCATAAATTGTTAACTCCTAATTCTTAGATAAACTTTTGAGTGCTACTAATTGGCCTATCGTAAGACCCATCAGAGTAAGGCTTAGAGCTCAAGTAGCCTTGTTGTGAAAGCTAGAGTTTACTTATTTGCCCATCTGCCAGAATTTTCATCTCTGTAGTAGAGTTATCTGGAAGAATATTTTCTGAAATTTCAACTGCTTTATTGCAGCATCATTGCAGCTGGGTCCAAATGTTACCGGCTTATGGGTTTGAAAGGTTGCGCTTTGCTGGAGGTGTCAGCACTCCCATTTGTCTTCTCTGTGGGTGGCATCTGGAGCAGAACTATGTCAGGATAACTCCAGAAGAGTATGTTGGAAACTGAATATAATATGAAATTGTAGGCAACATTGATCAATTTTGATTAAAAATCCTGGTGTGGAGCCCTTGTATTTAATGAAGATGTGCTGAAGGGCTTAGTGAAGGTCATTGCTGGCAGCAAGGATTTGCTGAGATCCTGTCTCTTTAAGGGCTGCTGCCAACTTAAGGAAAACCTTCCAAGCTCTCCACTCTTTTGTTCTTTTGGCTGCTGAGGGTGTTTACATTGCCCAGGAGCAGGGACAGGAGACTGAGGTGAAAATTTGGATTCCTGAAGACCTACTGTGAGTGAATTCATTTGCTTTCACAGACTTGTCTGGAGAGATGGTGAGCTCTGGCAGATGAGCAAGACACTTTATTTTTAAATCTATCATGAGTTGTAAGTTGATATTATCACACGAAAATAGAAAAACTCTTTTTAAAAAAGTTCATCTGATCTCTAAGGCTTGAATTGAATACTTTAAACAAATTATCCAGTCCTTCAGAACTCCAGGTGTAGGCTTCATATTTAGTTCTGGGGTAAAAAGACTTAGCACTGAATTTGAAAAGTTGTCAAAGTCTGTGGTACTGTCAGTAAGATTGCTTGTACACTTAGAATTACATATCTGCTTGGCAATACATTTGCATCTTTCAAATTTGTGTGTAATGCATCTCTTGATACCTTGTGTCCAGTGCCTTAATGGTGACATACTTTGGCTGGAGGATGGTGCAAACCTTGGTCCTCTTGCGACTCTTTTGGTGCCTGTACATTGATGCATCAACAACCAGCAGCCATCTGTTTCCTGCCGGACTTTAAGCCTGGCCTGACTGCTCTAAGGAGATCCGATTGTACAGCTTCATTTCTTTGGAGGGAGGATAAAGTGATGGTGTGACTTGGTGTTTGAGAAATACTTGTATTAGTAAATGAATCTGAATTTTATATAAGTAAGTACCACTGAATAGCATTTGTGAAAATAATCTTTGTTATGTTTAAGATGACAGTATTACCAATGATTTTGTGGAATAAAAACTAAGTGGCATACTTTTGTCATCCCAGAATCAGAGATGTTAAGGAACATGTGCAAAGGGAGGGAGCAAATCTTGTTTTGGGGGGGTTTCAATTTTGCTTTGCTTTCCTTAGCTGCATTTATAGGTTGACTTGCTGCTTTCATGAAACTGTTCGTAGAATTCAACCTGGACTTTGTGTATGTTGTCTGTCAGCAATTTGCGGTGACAGAGAAATGCAGGCACATCTTTGCCTCTTCCCTTCCCAGGCAGTCAGTCAGAGACCTCTTGAGGAAAGTGACTTGTATGGGCAAACTTGCCTGGATCTCCTTCAAAAGAGAACAGATTCTCATCCAGTCTGTTACTGCATCTCTTTGTTCAGAGAGAGTGAAATAGTATCTCTAAAGTGTGCTTCCAAATGAAAGAAATCTGTGGCCTGAAAAGGGTACCTCAGGCTGCAGTATATTCTGGCTTCCTTGTATGGCTCCTGGTGCCCTGAACTTTGGTATATTTTTCTCTCCTCTAATGGATACTTGTAAGGAGTTGTAGTCATTTGCGTGACTCTGATAATAGACCACTTGTAAAATCAAAATTGTCAGGCGTGATTGAAAACACTCCCTGCAGAGTCAGAATTGCTATATTTGGAGTTGTTGTGGGGTAATTTTCCTCCCTCCTAATACAGCCTCTTTCCCACACTACTGCTCCATTTTGCAGTCATTGCTATGGGGGCAGAGTCCCTTGGTGACAGAGCTACTGAGTTCTGCAGACATGTATGTCAGTATCAAGCAGGAGATCTCAGAAGAGGTTCTGCTGGAATATACAGAGCTCCTAAGGGAATGTTGACTTAGGCTGAGTTCTGCCTCTCCCAGGTGTAATTCCTGTTACAGATTTTCGAGAATTCAGTGTCATCCCTTTCAAAAGTACCCCTTATCCTCAGTTGTGTATTTGACTAGCAAGTTCATATGCATAAAAGGCCACACATCGCCTTCATTGCTTTCATCTTAATTATGAGCACTCAAATGAGAGGAGCAGTTGTTCCTCTAACTAGAATACTGTAGTACAGTTTTCCAGGTAATAGTAAAATTACTAAAGCAATCTTTTGGTCAGCTTTCATTTTAGATGATAAACTGTGAACATGAGTTATCACAGAATAACACATACCACATATTTTGTGGTATGGTGTTTGGCTGGTATTCCAGCAGGTGCTGTTAACTATGAAACTTGTTATTAGCAGCTGAAATTCCTGTCTGTAAATCTGTTTGAGATGTCTTCAGGTACAGAAGCATGAAGAACTATTGTCCCTACAGGCCAAACCAAATGTGCATATGTCCCATTACCTTACCTCTGCCAGTGACCAAACCAAATCCCCAGGAAGCACCCCACAAGGATGGTATAAACATCTGTGAAGCTTCTCCACTCTCTTGCAGCATGCAGCTGGGTCTTCCAAAGCTAAATGATATTTCTGTATTTTCAGTGACCTGTAGAGTTTTGCTTTTCTGCCAGCTTGTTCAGTGTCCCCTTGAGCTTGTATATGCTTTTATGTCCTGAAAATCCAGTGGTACACAATCACTTTAACCACCTCCTTGTGTTGTTTTGAGCCTGCTACCTTCTGGTTTCCTTTGAGAGCTCCATCTCCTGTGTTGAAAGAGTTTGCAAACAATTAATTTGCCCTGAGCAAGCCACTCATGATTTTATAAACCTTTCTCATGTTCCTACAGTTTTCCATGCTGAAGAGTCTTAGTCTGGTTAGCCACTTGTCATGCAGATGTATTAGAATCATCCCTCTAATCTCGTTGGCCCTCCTCTGGACTGACTCCAGCAGGTCTGTGTCCTTCCTGTGCTGGGACCCCAGAGCTGATGCAGCACTGCAGGGGGGGTCTCACCAGAGCAGAGCAGAGGGGCAGAATCCCCTCCCTCCCTTGCTGCCCACGCTGCTTTGGATGCAGCCCAGGACATGTTTGGCTTTCTGGGCTGGGAATGCACATGGCTGGGTCATGTCCAACCTCTCAGTCACCAGCATCTCCAAGTCCTTCTGGGCAGGACTGCTCTGGATCCGTTCATCCCTCAGCCTGGGTTGGTACTGGGGGCTACCCAAACCCGGGCGCAGCACCTTGCACTTGGTCTTGTTAAACCTCATGAGATTCCCATAGGGCCACTTCTTGAGCTTGTCCAGGTCTCTCAGGATGGTATCCCATCCTTGAGGTGTGTCAACCATACAACTCAGCTTGGTGTCATCTGCAAATTTGCTGAGGGTGCACTCAATCTCTGATTAATTTTATTTATCCGTGTTGCTCTTTGTTGAACTTTCCCAGGTTCTTCTACCTTATTTGAGAAGGTGGAATTAGACTGTGTTGAAAAAGTAAGCACATTGCAACTTTACACAGTTGTGTAATATTTTGAGTGTCATTCTCTCTTACTTTGCAATTAATTCTGAGCACTTAATCTGTTTATTAAATGTCCTTTTCTCCCTATATGGATGCTTTTGTTTTTATCTTTGTTGAGCATATCCTTGAAGATATGGTTCCCAGAATACTTAATTAACTTGTAAATCACGCAGATGCCACTACCACATCCAAGCCAATGTAGTTTAGGCATTAGATGCAAAGTTAAACATCCCAGTGTAAGGAAAGTTTAGTAGTGATAGGCCAGTTGTCGTGAAAATAAGTGAAAGTGTTCATGACCTTGAATTGCCTGATAATGGGCAATGAGCCTCAGGTCTAGGACCATCTTGAAATGAGTTTTTAAATCTTTGAAAGTGAGTGGGTTTATTTCTAGTCTCTGGAAATCCTCTCTCTCATAGTTGTTAACTTCAGTTCTGAATTACTGACCTTGAGAAACTTCTGGGACTCGAGTATCAGATTTTATTTGCAAAGGTGTAGTGTGGCTCTTCATCCCTTTTGTGTGATGGCTCTAACAGAGAATGTCTTGTTTAGCCTGCCTTTTATGGGGTGCAAGATGTTGCATCTATTGGTGGAGTTGGTGAACAAGATGATGATGCTGTTAGTGAATATAGAAACAAAGGGTTATAACGTGTTGTTTCATTCTAAAATAAGCTTATTAGTTCATTGTAATGACAAAAAGAAAATACAAAATCTTACACACAAAGACACTCTTGTTATTTAATTTGGTGTTGACCAGTGCTGTCATAATTTTCTCTTTATATATGAGTGAGCCTCTGTGCCTGGTGACACATGCATGTGACAGTGAAATTAATATCGACATTCAAGTGGACATTATATTTAAGCTCCGATACCAGTACACAGTGTTGAAATTGTTGTCTCAGCTTCCAGAAGGATGTACTGTGAAATCTGTGTGTACTCATGGTATTGCGGGTCATTTGATTGCTGAGACTGAATGGAGCTTTTGTGAGTACTGGCAGTTATGTATGTAAATATGTGGACATATTTGAGGAATTATTATGCATGGAAGAAAGTTTGGTCCAGTCCATTTCAACTTGCAAGATTTTTCCATTCTGTTTAATTTTCCCCCATTGAGATAACTCCTTGGAGTTTGAATGCCAAACCTACATTAGGGAAATGTTTTCTCCTTTGGTGAAGCACATGCAACCAGTAGCCATGAATGGTTAGGAATATGCTTCATGTATGTCGGGTGATGCAGAGGAGAGCAGTACACAGAGGCTTGGAGCTGTGCTGGCCGTTCTTTGGTAGCTAGAGCCAGTTCTAAGAGAGCTTACAATTTGTTTTGTTGGAAGAACCAAGAGCTGATGTTGCACACAAATTCCACTTGTAGATAATGCTGTATACGAGAGATGTGAAAATAGAGTTCTTTCCAAGGGATAATAAAATGAGACAATCCTATAATAATATTAGAGTTTATGCTGTGTGTATTATTCTTCTTAGCCAAATAAAGCTTTCTCTTCAACAGTTGAATTAACTGGTTATTATTTGAGGAACTTGGTATTTACAACAATAAAGAATGATAAATATGGATTATCACTATTTCATAATTTTATAATTCTTGTAATAGTTTATGATAGTGTAATTTGTACTGATACCAGTAAGTATAGTTTAAGATAAATTTTCCTCTAAATGCCCTTAAAATACAAGTTACAAGAGAGAAGCAAAGGCACTTGTAATCTTCTAGACTTCTCAAATTACTATAGCCTCTGGGCAGTGCAGCCTTTATTCAGTTTTGTCCTGCCAAGTTATTTGTGCAGCCTAATGATGACTTAAAATACCAACGAATTGAGTTTTAATAATCTTTAGACTGTTGTTCTTACATAGAAGAGAAGCCAAGAAATCTCTTAAAAGTTCTCATCCAAATCCAAGTTTTTTTATTCATACCACCTTCATTTGGTGATAAAATGACAGTGCTTGTTTAGCTGCAGATACTTAAATTTAAAGCAAAGTTTTCTGTCTCTTTTTTTTAGTCAAATATATCACTAGCTTTAGAAGATGCTGCGTCTTTAACTATATAATACAAAGCCAATAAGGAAAGTACACTTGTAAACTAAAAGTAATTTGGATTTAGATTGGGAGGGGGGTGTGGTCTTTTCCACAGTAAACAAAGTGTACAGGTCATATGGAATTCCAGGATTGTAGCATTGTAAAATAATTTGGGATGCATGCGTGAAACTACTACATTGGTTCATACTTTTATCCTGGATGTAGGATAATGGGACTTACGCTTTATGAGGAAGATGCAAATAACTAGCTATGTCTATTTTTAAATACTTGTTCACTAAGAACTTTTAAAAAATCCATTGTTATCCTTAATCATACTGTGGTCCTCATTAAAAAAAGCTTAATACCAAAGCTACTGTTCTGTTTGCAGAAGAATATTTTTGGGTTAAGCTTTAGTGTGAATGCACATAGCTACACAAAGAGAAATGCCATCTCTTTGCTTCTGGGCAAGTTAGGAAAGCTACTGGTTCTGTAAATGAGAGTTGTCAAGACATAGTTTAGATTAGCACCTACCAGGCTTGTGGCTTAATTCTTCTGAGGCTGCTTTTCTTAGGAAGTATTTGGTGCTGATACCAGTTGGACTTCCACGTTCCTCCTAGTAATAAATCCTAGGAAAACTTCTATATGCCTCTGCTGAAATGCGTATCTACCCAAACAGAAGATTTTCACTTTAATTAAAAAACACTTAAATCCTGTATTTAAAGTAGATTAGGTGTCATTAACTAGCACAGTTACAAAGGAGTCTGTTATATTTATTCATTGGTTGTGGGTGTTTTTCTTAAATATTTACTTCAAGCTTGTAATAATATCTGTAGCTAAGTTGGATTTAGCAAGGGTAAACACAGTGTTTTTTATTTCAAATCGCCTTTGCTGAAGTTTTTTTAAGAAAGGGTTTAGCCAATTAGATATGCCAAATAACTCAAAATAGTGCAGGAAATGTCCAGTTAGAATAAATGATCCCAAGCATTCTGTTTAAGTGCCTTTAAAGTGAGTTGTTCCCAAAGCTTCCAGAGTGAAGCTGCTTTTTTAAGCAGTACAGCAATTGCTCATACAAGTCACAGTTATACATAAAGGTTGGTTTCTTTGGAGGAGCTACACACCACCCCCAGCCCCCAGTTTCCAATATTGGGGGTGGGTGGTGGGTGTGTGTATGTGTGTGGGGTTTTTTAAAATTATTATTACAACGAAACAGAAACAAATACATACCTTCTCAGAGGAAGAGTGTTGAAAACAACTCAGGCATAAGGTTGAGTAAAAGCTTGGTATATGTGTAGTTCAACATAAACAGTTATTTTGGATGTTATTTTAGTATCAGAACTACTGATTAAGTCTTTATCTTCACAGCACACTGACATCCTCTCAGTCAGGCTTTAGCTGTTAGTTGAACTTCTTAGTTGCCCCTAACTGCACTTCATGAAAATGTAAGCAGCTTTGTTTAAATTAAGTATTAAATTTTAAATACCAGATGAAGTTAGTCATTTGTTGACATGCTTGAGTGTTCTCCGGAGGCAGTAGGCAGTGTTGTAATGATATATTTGCTAGTTCTAATTGGTGAAAAGAAGTCAAGTAACTAAAAGGCTGTTATTGATTAAGTGCAATGTATATATACCAATTTGAATGCTATTTAATTAGAATAATGTCTATACTGCTTTTAAAGCACAGTCTATTACTGGGGAGTGTCTTAAACGTGGGTCTGCCATGTGTCATGACAGACACTTCTCCATGGCTGGGAGGAAAGACCATCACTTTTGAATTGCTCAAGCAAGTGAGAATGGGAACATAGCAGAGGTCTCAGAGCAAGTCCAGAGGTTGGATGGTTTAGTGAAGTGAACTAAATGCTCGGTTTTTAAATGTAGTCAGCCTTAAAATTGAGATCTGAATAGAACAAATGCATATTGAAAATGTAAATCCCCAAAGGGGAGAGGAGCAAAACCCACTGGCATGAAGACACAGAACTGTGGAGTTGAGTGTGTCCTGCTTAGTTGTGTAACAGGCTTTTTATCTTGCAAATTGCATGGGTATACCAAAAGCTTGAATAGAATGTATCTTTATTTGTACTAACAAGTAATGGCCTAAACATTCTGTGAATCGAGAAGTAGTGCTATTTTTATTATCTGTTACTAGGTGTTCCATGTTACAGGGTGAGACCCCTGAATTTGCTCTATGGATTTTAATTTTGCTTTAGTCATGTTAAATAAAGCCAGGCACTAATATCTTTTTAATCATGCTAATATTAGTTTACATCTTCTGACACAAGTTCATGGTAGCATTGTCACATTAAAAAAAACCAAAACAAAACAACAAAAACAAAGCTGTGTTGTGTGTCTTGGAATTAGGAACTTGCCTTTTTTCATGTTCCCAGATGTGAAAATGTTAGGACATCCTTAGTATTTGTCCTTGATCTTTCTGCCTAGGATGTTAGCAGTGGATGTAACAGTTGATTGTATTAATTGCACAATGGCTTAGTGCAGTCTGTCTGGCAATAGCACTGCTGTAGCCAACACACAAATAGTACTGCTGAGTGGATAAGATCTCATTTAATGGAAGTGACTTAATCCCCCAGGTTTTCCCTAGGGTTTGGATTTGTAGCAAAAATATTAGTTTCTTAAAGCTGTTGTAGTTGGAACAAGTACTGCTCTTACTAAAAACTCAAACTAAAAAATAGAGTGTTTTGTAATGAAGTTCTTAAAGCATTCGATAACTTCAATGTTTTAAACATTACAAATAGTTTCTGTTACTTTTAAGGTAATTTTACCTTTATGTACAACAATAAAATTATTGTCCTAAACATGAAGATCCAAAAGAGAAATTACTTTGAAGCACATGAAAGAAATTGCATCCCAGTCCAAAAAAGAAATTTAGTTTCTAATTATTTCCTCTTGTTGGCTTAGCTACAATATGTGTTCTACTAAGAAGCTTATATATACTTAACATAAATAAAAGCAAACTGTCCATAACTAAGAACTTCAGTAAATTGAATATAAATAAGTCTGAGTTTCAATTGCTTTTCCAAGTACTCAGTTTTAAGACAGGCTGCATGAAGAAATGAAAATTACTTGAAAACACCCCCCTAGATGTTTTAGATTGCAGGGTTAATTAATCTTCAGTGATTCCATATGTAATGGGAAAAGCATTAAACCCCAGCAACTGGTGTTTAACCACTGTGTGATTTGACTGACAAGTAGTTAGCAGGTAAAAAATTACTGTTCATTGTTGTTAGAGAGTTTGTTGTTCTTTTGGGGCACTTGAAAGTTGGGGCGAAAACCAGGAGAATATACTGCAGTATGCTTGTCTCTTAAAACAGTAAGTACTTTTGAAACAAATAGAGCATTAATTACTGCACCAGGAATATCTCTTTGTGATGTTCTATGGTAAATGACGTAGTTAAAGCATAAAAGTTCTAGTTAGGAATCAAAATACTTACTGAAAATAAGTAATTCCTTTAAAGTACAGAATGAGGGCTTCTTTGCATCACTGAAAATTCTGCAGGTTTTTAATGTCTTACCTGTATTTTTCATTGGCAGACTTAAATATTCACAATACTGACATTCTGCTGGGTAAAGTTTTAAAACATGTTTGCAAGTGCTTGAATCTAACAGCTCCGAAAAAAAGAACAAGTGTGCAGAATTTTTGTAAAATCGAATCCATACTTTTAGAGGAGATGAATACAATGTAAGATTCTGAAGTGACTTTTGTTGTTCTTGTTATGGGGTGTTGTTTTGGTTTTGGGTTTGTTTTTGTTTTTTTTTTAACTGATACAGATTCACAAACGTGTGAATTGGGATCAGTGCAGCCACAATATTGAAGTAACACGTAACTGAAAGCAAGAGTGATGATTACTATTTAAGGAAGAATTCTAGTGTGTTAAATGTCAGTTTGAACAGCTCCGGATGACATGAGGGAAGAAGAGTCAGATGTGAGAGCTTTTGGTCAATTGTTGAGCAAAGAGTAAGAAACACATTAGAAGGATTTTTGTTTGGAATTAGTACATGAGATTTTATAGGTAAAATGAGAGAGTTTTGATGACTACTTAAAAAAACCCCAGCCTTTCTCAAACTGAACCGTTTGGACTTCGTGGTACTAGAGCGAGGAATGCCTGTCATTGACTTGTTAAACATTGGCAGCGTTTTGGGTACCTGTTGGAGGGGTAAGGAAATAGGTAGAAATTTGTAGCAGTCCTTGGTGGTTCATAGCCAGGGAAAAATAACTATATACTAAAAAAAATAGAAACTGTGTTACTGCAGTTCATTAATAATATCTTTGAATTGCTCAGTCATGGCCTGTGATCACAGTATTAGCTATGAAAGTACTGGGAAATGTCAGAGTTGCCAGGCTGCTCAAGTTGAGCTGAGTCAGTCACCTGCTATTTTATGGGCTATGGGAAGTAGGTGATGAGGTGCTTCAAAGAGAATAGTTACTAGCGCTTATGGGGATATTTTGGTAGCTCTTATTTCTCCATAGTAACTCTGTGGCTCAGATAAAATGAAATGTTGAAGCCTTAGGTCCCCAGTGATACGCTGTTTCCAAGCATGCGAGTTCTTTTCCGTCGGATATCACCTGGGGAAAGTACAGGTCTGTGTCCAGGCATTCCTTGCCAAGGTGCTGTTCTTTGTCTTGTGCTAGTCCAAGCATACGATCCATGCTTGGTGGTGATTTTTTTTTCCACTTTAGAATCCAGTAATTTCTAGGAAACACAGAAGCTGCTCAGTGGTTCAGAAAGTTACTGGTCAGATGCTGTTGAGCTAGCAAGGATAAGGGTAAGGGAAAAATGAGAGAGCAAGAGGGTTAAATTCTGCAAGAGAAATTTAGACATACAGGTGAATGCATTTCTTGCTGCCCATGGGTATAAGGTATACTACCTTATATTGCCTGGATTTTCGATTTGTAACTTAAATGTGCAGTTTTGTGGCAGATTGAATATGAAAATATTGATGAGGTTGACTCAGTTCAAATCACCTGTCTTATCTCCTTATGATTAAAATCTAATTTTGAGATTGTACGGAGTACGGATTGTGCAGAGTAATATACGCAGCTGACCTGCTGGTTGCTCAGACACTTGTGGAAGAGCTTCATATTAATGTTACGGTTAAGAGATACTCTCCGTGTGCAGGCATGACCAGTGCTGTGGAGAAGAGAGGTGTTTTGACCGGAACAGTGGAGAGACAGCTCCACAGTCTCAGGCGTTTAGGAAGAAATGGAACTTCTCAGGCTTTTAAGTGTTTCTGATAATTTGATTAAAATTTTAACTGACTTAAATTAATGATGAGTTCTTATTGTTTAATAAGCTGTTCTTTGTCTTTTTGGTTAAATATAAAATAAGGGAGGGAAATTTAAGCACAGGTTGTCTGTTTGGCACATGGAGTAATTAAAGTGTAGACCTGACAAGAGGATGTTAGAACAATTTTTTAAACAATTTGTTCAACCAAAAAGCAAAGGCCATAATTTGGCTTGGTGGGTACAACTTAATTTAAGCCCTGTGATTTCTTCCTCACCTTATTCAGAAATTCATAATGCTTGAAACAAAAGGCTGCATGAGGTTGCTTTGTATAGGGGGAGTGAGTTTTGCTAAGGATGCTTTTTGGAACCATTTTGAATATTAATATCATAGAGTGTTTAGTCTCTTGAATAAAACATTAACTCTTTCAAGCTGGATGTGGTAGTGGCTTTTGGAATTGTTACTAAGGCTATCTACTGGTGCCACAGAAGCAGCGCAGACACAAGGCTTGTGAGATAAGGGTACAAATGATCCAAGTTATCATTGCAGATATGGATATAATTTGACTGTCAGTATCTAGGTGTTAAGATAAGCAGTGGAAAGGAAGTAGCTAGGTTTTTATAACCAGGAAAAAAGGCAGGAGATTGTTGGTAAGGAGGTATATTTTCATTTGTAGCCAAATAGCTAGCATTTTGGTTTAAAAATTATGGATCTCGCATCCCTTGTCGTGAGGCAGTCTTATGCCTACCTCTGAATTCTGTTGCTTTTGATTGTGTCAAGAGAAGATTGAAGATTATTGCTGGGGGCTGCTAGAGCTCTCTCTAGTAGTAAACTTGCTTGTAGTTCAAATCTGTGTGTGAAATAATACAAGTTGCTGGTATTGGTGGTAATCTGCACTCAAGAGCAGTCAGTAGTATTATCAAGGCACTTATGAATGCTTTCCAAGGGGATTTGGTGTGACTGGAAGGGTTCTTATCTTGTGGAGTGCTGTTAAGCATGTGCAAATTGCATTGTGGCCCAAGCTGCTGGGAGTAGCAATGGTACACCCAGGTTCTGTCTGAGAGAAGACACAGTGGAGCTGAAGATGCTGAGTGTGGTAGTCATAGCTAGTGGCTTCATAAGAAGGGAGGAGAAATGTGTGGATTGTGTTGTGAAATATATGGTCAGCTCATTGCTTTACTACGTTACATAGTCAAATTCTTGTAGAATCAAATGGCATTAGGTAGCCAGTTTTGATTAATGATATTCAGTATAAGCTAACCTTGATTTTCTTTTTCACCTGCATCTTCCCATTGTAGTAGTCTGGTCAGGAAACGAGAGTATATGCCAGAATAACCCTCTAGAAGGGCTTGGCGGGGGATGAAGTAATCCCTATAAAATTAAGATTTGGGTGAGAGTAGTATGGTGCTTACACAACACAGAGGCTATTTTACATCTAGCAATTTTATTTGTTCTTGTTTATAAAATTTCTCAGCAACCGCAGACTTAGGGGGTACTGTGGCTCTTTGAAACTCATTGAGATCTCAACAGAGTTGAGGTTGAGCCTGTACTAATTAGCATGGTTTTTTTCCATGGGATTGGTGTCTTCACACAAGATACTTGGTCTGAGACCACAGGATTCACAGCAAAGCTGGGTTTTGAATGGAATCTGCTGTGGTCTGTAAGCTGTCATCAGATGGGCATTTCATAACTTAAAAAGGCTGATATTTCTGGATCTAAGCTGACCCTTGAAATAACTGAGCACCATCTCTGTGATGATGTGTTTATTTCATCCATTCTGCACCAGAGCTTGATCATGCTGGTTCAGAGCTGGTTCTCTTACCTGTGACACAGCTGATCTGCAATCCCCAGTAAGTCATATACAGTGATGTAAATTACTATTATTTAGAAACTGCTGGTCAGGACAGAAACTGTTTAGTGCGAGAATAAATAAGGCAGCTGTCTTCCTTTGTCTTTAAGATTGTTTGATGTTACCAAAACTTGTGAAGGTCTCCTAGAACAGTGTTGAAGAGAACTCTGACCAAGTGACAAGCTGGGAAGCATTCTGTAGGTAGAAATTGCATGTAGTTTGGGAGGCAAAAACCAGAAAATACTCAGTGACTTAGTCTGTGGAAGGAGATTTAAATCTTAATCTTATATCGTAAAGTTACTGTGATTTGTAATATGAAGATTCAGTGCAAATCAGAAGTTACCTGGAAGAAATACTAAATTTAAGTATTAAGGCTGAGTAGAGTTGAGGCTGAGGGCTTGTCACGGAAGTGTTGTCACATCAAACTTTGGGTTTTGTGTTAGATGAAAGTACATAGAGATGCATCAGGTCTGAGTTACTGGCAAACAGCATGTTAGAACTGAGTGAAATGTTTTCTAATATCCAAAGAGAAGGCAATATTCAGCAGCAGCAGGTTTACTGAATTTTGTTAGACAATGGAAACGTAACTTTGGTGTTGGGGGCAGAGGGGAAGCTATGCATTTCTTAGCTACGATAGAATCCTCCGTCTGAGATCCTTATATCAGCAATAGGCACAGTCCAGGCCTGGCTGTTGGTGTTCTGGCTGCAGATAGCATCTCCTAATCCATTGTATCCTTAAACCTGGAAACCAGCCGAGCACTTTGATAGCTAAAGGGGAGTATTTGGGGTGAAAATGTGGCTGGACTGTTACTGGTTTAGAAACTACTGCAGTACCAGTGTATGGGAAGTAGTTTTCAGTGGCTCAGTGACAATTAGTAAGTCAGCTTTTCTAATCTTGCAGTTGAAATTGTAACAGAGCAGAAAAACTGCTAGCAAATGGGTGAAATGGTTTAAATTTTTAGCACTTATTCTTCTAAAAGGGTAGCAGATCCTTGGAAAAGGGTAAAGGGTTTAATTTCTTAATTTAAAATGTGTATAGAGAGCAGATGTGTTGTCTTCCTGATGGTTAGGCTAGTTGGAGGTGCTTTAGATTGACTAGAGCCTTCCTTGTTCAAGTGGAACTAAGGATTTGGCAGTGTGATTGAGAGAACTTCTTATACGTCAGGGCTTTGAGAAGCCTTCCCCTCTTAAATGACTTGGATTACAACAACTGTGAGAAGTAGTTAGCCGTGTATCAGTTCTTCTTTGCTAGGATAAGGTAACTTTATATCACCATTTTAGCTATTTAGGGCATACAGGAGAGTGATTTGCTTGGTTCATTTGCTGAGTACCCTTAGAAAAGACTCCTCAAGGCATGCTTTTTTAAATGAGTTGCCTCAGTTTGTCATTTCAATGCATTATTGTTCATATTGCTATTCTTCTAGGGGAACTTAGAGGGTTTTGGCTGAAGATGTTTGTAGGGGGGCTTCCTCCTCATTCCCTGCTGTTTGGATTTGTTTTAAACTTTCTTTTCTTAGTGTTATCATTGAATCAGGATAGTGATTTTTACTGTGACAAATAAGGTTTGGTGTTTTTTTTGTTTGGCTTGGTTTTTGCATTGTACAGGGCAGGACACTGAAGTTCTTAAAAAGAAAGATTTTGTTTAGATAGATACACTTGCAAGGACAAAATGAGAATTGTTGGATTGTGGTATAGGGTTGTCTCATTCCTTGTAGAATGATGAAACAGCAGCAGAAATAATCACAAGATAAGTTTTATATTTCTCATAAATGAAGCCCCAAACAAACAACCATTGTCACTTGAATTTCTGGCTTTACATTATGTTCCTAGAATACACAACCAAAATGGAAATCTATGAATTAAATTAAGACCAGAACTATAATTTATTGTAATGGAAGGGAAATCTGAATATGTTATACAAAGAGTATTTTTAGAATTGGTTGATTCTCAAAAGCTGACAGCTTTTTCTACATTAAGATTATTTTAGTCTGAAGAAGGAAGTAGTGTGTTTTATTAGTAGAACAAGCCTGGTATGCAACTCAGATTATTGCTCTTAAAAGTATTTTTTCCTGTTGCACCAAGATATGTCCTTTCTTCCAGCAGGGAGGTCTTCTCACAGACTTACTATAAGGTGTATAAGGAATTTTAGTTACGATGTAAATAAGAAGATGTTCTGAAATATTTCTGCTCAGCCATTCTGAAATACGAAATTGTACATGTGAGGCAGAAGAATACAAGTCTGAGGTCAAGTATTATCATGCACAGTAACTTGTAAATAGAGGCAAACTGGAGAAATATGGCAGAGCCTGTCAAATACTGAAAATACTATTTTGTGAGCCTGAGGCTAGCTAAAAAATGTGGCAGAAACAAACCACAATCAGAAATACCCAAAATAATCACCACGTTACAACCTAGCTCTCTTTGGCATCACACAAGATATTGCTGAGCAGCGAGAGTTCTGTCAAGGCTTGACTCAGCATTTGCCATCTGCTCTCACCCCAACACCTTCAGTTTCTGTGTACCCCCTTCATGCTTGACCTCTTCAGCCTCTCCTCGTGTACTTCACCTGCCCTGCCTCGCACATCCACTGCTTCCATAGCACTTTCTTCTCTTGCCTGGATGGAGCCTGGATGGACTTACAGCCCTTGCCCCAGCTGCTGCTGATTGTCTTCCTGGTGCCGCACAGGAGCGCGGCAATGGGAGGTGGCTGCACCGGTCACGGAGGTGAACCATCATCCAGTGCTGCATTCTTCCCCCATCACTTATTCCTGGCTCTCTTTCCGTGCTTGAGGGGGGCAACTTCTGCTGTGCCTTTCCTCTCAGTGTGACAAAGCATTCAGCACTGGGTGGCCGCACTGTTGCACGAGGGATACATGTGTAGGTAAAAGGACTGTAAGGATCTGTTGGTGGCAAGGTGGTGTAAGGGCTCTGAGGCATTCCAGGGGGACTGCATAGGGTATGGCCTTGTGATGTGCAGGCTTGGTGTAATTCTGGAAAGAAATAGGGAAAGCACGTGGCCCTGGATTTTATGCTTTTTCTGCCCTTTCCATAGGTCTTGGAAGATTATTCTTTACACTTCATTGTTTTAAGTTTCTTACAAAGTGTTGAAAACTTATTCTCAAATCTTCCCAGTACTTCCTGGTATTAATAGTGATGTCCTAAAGTTGTATGCTGCTCGGCTTTTGAGGAGGCTGCATGTAGATACTGTTTCTGTGATCAGTTTCCCTGGCCTCTGGTCATCTTCTCTTATCTTTTATAGCATTTTTTTCATGCTTGCAGGAATAAAAAGAATCTTTGCAATTTTTCATTGCTACTTGAGGAATAAATGGCTTAAATAAAAATAATAAAGATTTCTGCTGACTAGTAATTATTGTATCTTTGTACCAGCGATACATAGTTCCAGAAAATAAGCTATAAATATCATAAGTTGAATACTTGCAGTCATTTGCCAGGGAGAGCTGTAAGTGAATTTTAAGCATTGTTTTTGGATTATTGTTAAGCATCCTAGCTGAAGTCACCTGCAGGGAAAAGCATTTCAAAAGCCTTCTTCTGTGACACTGGCAGGAAAGCTGTTGGAAGGATTTGGTTAGCATAGGAGACAAGAGTGTGGCCTCAACTAAACCAGCTCTCCTAATTTAGGGTGGCAAGAAGTCTTAAAGCTGATTTGGCACTCAGCAGAAAGAGCCTGCTGAGAAAGAGGATATAAAGGATCTTCACCTTAGGCTGTAATTCAGTTTGCAATTCGGAAACAGTGCCAGATTGAGCTTCCTGGCCACTCATGCTGGTTCCTATGCATGCTGGATTTGAACAAAACTGAGTCAGTATAAGACCTTCGCCTCACACCCCCATCTTTTCAGCAGATTACTCTTTGGCTGGATCAGTTCCCTGCTGCTTTTCATCATGCAGCTGCACAAATACTTCTGTTGGCACAACAGTGGGAGCAGTGTAGGGGCAGGAATGAGCAGCTGGGAACATGGACCCTTTGGATCAGCTTAGGGATCCACCAGCCACAGTCTGCATCTTCACTCTGTTTAAGTAGAGGAAAAGTCTCGTAATGAGGCTTACGTGAAAGCTTGAATTCCAGGTCTAGAGGGCTGTGGAAGCAGTCAATGGTTTTAGCTTGCACAAGCTTCTAAGATATCCATGTATTTCAGCTGAATCTCATTTTAGATGGAGGAGGCTGGCCATCTGAAAATGCCATTCTGTGTTGGTGACTTTACTGTGGCTTGATAATAGGTTGAGAAGCCCTCTCTAAGCATTGCTGCAGCCCTTGAATAAAGCTATCTGTGGCATGCAGGTGGTATTTCTTATTCAGTCTTGACTGACTGCTGCAGAATGTCCACAGATGCTCTTAGTTGCTCTGTAGATAGAAGAGCTGAAGATAGAGCATTGGCTTTGTTTGCATGCTTTCGTTCTGCTTATGTAGTGAAAACTGAATTGTTTAATTGTGTGGAAAGCTTAGCTTGTCCGAGCATTGAGGGGAGTAGAGACTGTGGAGCACCGTTGAGTGGGGCAGACAGAAGGTATCTGATTTCTTCTTGCTGTAAAAGTCCTTGTAAGCCATGCTTGTTAGGGTGAGGTTCTTCTAATGAGTTCAGCTAAACACGAAATCCATTACTCCATCAAATGATGCACTTAGATAAGATTCCTTGATAACTGATGTCTCCAATAACTTTAACAGTGACAACTGGCTTGAGTTTGTTTCAGCACTGTTGGTGTCCAAGTGTCTTCCCATTTTATTCCTTCAACACTGGTGGGACATTAAAGGTTGTACACTTTTTCTGTTAGCATATTTTTGCTTTTTTCATTAACTAAAGAGTGGCGATACTTAAAGGGATGAAGCAAATGTCAAAACACATGGGTTTGTCAGTGGGCTGAATATGGTGAAAGTGACATGAGACGACAAGACTGAGATATGGAAAGTAATACTAGGGTGTCTGACTGCTCAGTATCATCAGGTTGAGTGGAAATAAAATGTAACATGAAATTGGCAGCAATATGGCTGGTCAGGTACCCAGTGAAGAGGCATCTTGCAAAAAACTGTTTCCAGAAAGTCACTTGTGATGTTCAGAATGGCTCGTTTAATTGCCTGTTGATGACTGGATTGTTGCACCTCTTTAGCTGGTGCTTAGGAGCTCCTTGAGAGCCAGTAGCTGTGACACATCTACTTGCTTTACTCTCAAAGGGCATTAACTTTCTGGAAATAGATTTTAGAAAGAATGTTCCATGTAAATTTTAAGTGGACTCTTGAACGGTATCCCTACAGTGATGCAAGATGTATTTTAAGAGACTGACTCACTTTTGAAATTCTGCCAACATTCTTCAAAGAGGAAGATCTGAGTAATATTATCAGTTAGAAAATATGTCTACAGGGACAGGTAATAGCAGAGAAAATTTTTCCCTAAACAGTGTATCTCCAATAAGTTGGGTGTTGTCTGAGGATGAAGCTCTGTCTAGCAATGTATTTAGCATAGTTAAAGAAGAAAAACAAGGTTTTTTTCTCGGAAGTTTTTTTTTTTTTCTAAGAGATTTCAGGGTTTTTTGAAATTAGGTTGTTATTGAAAAAGTATGGAAAAGTAAGAAAAAAATTATCTTTTACTTGAGAAATCCCACCTGTAAATACAGTCTAAGTGGACTAAAGAGTTTCAGATGAGAACTAATATGAAAGCTGTTCTTAGGAAGGTGTGACAGGATCTACCTGCGCACAAGAAGATTGGACTCCTTAACAGTGCTGGAAGCTACTCAAGCCAATGCACAAAACAAAAAGTAAAGCGATGTCAGTTAAGCTAAATTGTGAAATTTAGCTCAAATTTTGTATTTCTGCCAGGCTGAAGTGGAAGTGGAAAACAGTTTTATTTTTCATGTTTCGTATTAAAGCAGAAGCATAACTTATACTATCACTGCCAGCTGCTACCAGCATAGCTACCACTGTGTGCAGTTCTGCATGTGCATCCTGTCCAAGTACTGGCCTTCTTCATTTTCCTGAGCTCTGGGCTGAAGCAGTTTGTAGCTCCCATGTTGTTGAATGCTATGGGAGAGAAATAGTTTTGGCTTTGTGACCTATCCAGTGTATGGTTCATGGACAGTTCTTTTGGCTGCGAAGCCTTATTTTCAATTCAGAATTAGAAAGGGAGAAGACTTTGGTGCTGTACTTCATGACCCAGAACTGTACCCTAGTTGTTATTAATAAAAAGGAGAGCTGGGACAGCCTTATTCCCTCTGATAAGATATTTTCATGTCTTCCTGATTTTATTTTATGTTAAAACCAGTTTAAAGATCACTTCAAATGAGTAAGCTTTCTTAGGCTGTATATCAAAGAAAAATTGTTAATAGCTGTTTGTAATAATCCCACTGGTTAGACAGAAAATGATTCCTGCTGATAATTAGATATGTATTACTCAAGACAATGAAAACTGGGGTGTGGGGAAAGGTTAGGAGGGGCTAAGGAATATTTCTTTTTTTCCCTACCCATTTGTTGTATTTCCAGTTCATGGCCTCTTTAAGTTCTTCAAAATGGGTATAGTCTTCATGGAATTGTTGACATTTTGGCTTTGAACTCCTTGAGCTCTTACGCAGTGGTATGGAAAACTGAAAAGATCGTAGTCTGTATGTCAATGTTTGCTCCATGTACGCAAAATGTGTGGGTAGGGAAGCAAGAAGAAAAGTTGAATGTGTGGATTGTGGTGTTTAGCTTCTGCACCAAGGTATGCTGGGTTGGCAATTTCACGTGTTCTTTATCAGATTGCATCTGTGTATCAGCTGCCTAAAAAATTTCATCAGAATTCTGTTTTTGTTTGGAAGCTTGTCAGCATTAGGTTTGAGCCTGTTATTGTGAAGGGAACTCTGATTCTGTTAACGGTAACTCAACTTTCTTCAACACATTAAATGATCTAGGAGCACTGTGAGAACTTGGTGAAAGCCACAGGAACCAATGTTGTGAGTTCTTTAAATGGTAGTAGAAATTTGTCTCTTCAGAGACAAATAGTAGAAATGTGTTTCTTCTAGGCAGTTGTAGAAGCCTAGAAGGATAACTATCTGATGTGTATTAGTACAAATATCCGTCAATAGCCAGACAGCTGTGGAGCCAACCAAGGATTGTTGAGAATCACAGGGTGTGGCTGGAGAAGGGGGCCATATGGAGGTAGGGGCAGTGCTTTTCCAGGACAAACGTTCTTTCTCTAGCTTCAGGAGATAAGCACAACACAGTACAGTACAGGCACAGGAATGAGGTTAAGAAGTGGGCATGGACTGCAAGGAGGGATCAGGACTACCCAACACCATCTCCAAAGCCCTTCAACCCATTTCCAGAAAGATCTAGAGGAATGTACTGTGATGATAAGTAATATGCATAGAAAGCAAGAAACTTTTCTCCAGGGTGGGGAAAACTTAAATATAGAAAGAGTGAAGCCTGTGCACATGTGCTCCTCAGGACCCTAGACATCCCAGCTAGATTAACACTGAAGCCAGGACTGGTGATCCCTTTTTTTTCTCTTCCTTCCTTCCTTTCTTTCCCTCCCTCCTTCTAATTCATCTTTCTTCCCTTTCACCCTATCTCTTTATTCAAAACCTACTGCCATGTGCTTATGTAGGAAGTCAAGGACTAACATACCAATTTCCATGCCAAGCGTGTAATCAGTAACAAAACTTTTAAAACTTTTGTGGACCTTCTGACTTTTGCCTTCCTTACAGCCATGAACATCTATGAATCTTAGGTGCTACCATCCCCTTAAGGGTGGGATGTCACAGTGGTTTGACAATAATAAGGAAGGCTTCTAAGGAAACCCGATCTTAACTTAATTGTTTGGGTGCTTCCTTGATCACTTCAGTACCTATGTATAGTTTGGTAGGGCAGGCCTTGTTTTACTTGTTTCAGCCTAGCTTGAGCAGATTAAGGCTCTGTATGTCTAGATGGCTTAGTTTGGCAAACCCTTGATTGACTGTATTGTGAGAAGAACAATAAAAGAAGTTCTTACGACATTTTAAGTCTAAACAGAAATATTTTGAACTGAAATAGGATGAACTAAATAGCAGCTGCTGCTATTATACAGTTGCTGTATAAGCTGAAGCCATAGAAGATCCTAACAGTTCAGAATGCATTCAAGTGTAAAAGACATAAAATCATAACTGGAAAGGACTGAAGTCTCTGATTGGGCTTTGCTGTGTCCACTGGATTTGTGTTTGCAAGATTAACCTTAAGATTGCTGCTGGTCTTGCTGGCTGATAGGTGCATGTGTGACAAAGCTGCTGTTGAGCCAAGCTCAGGGCTGAAGGTAACCGAGATGTTGGAACTCTCTGGAGTAGTCAGTAGTAACATTGTTGAGGAAATAAGTGGCCAGTTCTGGAAAAATAAAGTCCTTTCCTATGCTTTTTGGCTTTTGTTATTGACAGACACTTGAACAAAGAGAAGATAAATATCCAAAACCCAACTCTTTCCCTGGCAGAAATCTAGGTGGTTTATATTTATTTATTTATTTTTAATTTTACTGTTTTATACTGGAGTTCTCTGGACTATCTTGCTGCTGTGTTTCTGGACTCTAAGTCTCTCACCCAAACGGGAAAGGTATTCACTCTCTTCCTCTATGCTCTATGTGTGCTGTTACTAGTAATCAGAATTCTTATTGGGGTTTAAATAGAATAGCTTAGAATGAAGTTTGTACACAAATACTGTTTACCAATTGAGTGTAAGAATGTATAAGAAGGAATGATAGAGACAGGCAAGAGGTGCAAAATCCTAAATTTATAAGTGTGCTTTCCACCTGTTCATAATCCATAAATTCAGACTTAATGAATTTAGGTTTCAAATAGGCTTTAATGTGTCCTGTAACCAGGAGCCTTTTCATTTTTGCATACATCAAAGAATTTTGTGTGAAATCCATTGTCTTAAAAGGAATTGTTGGCTATTTAATTCAGCTGGGAGTATATGTAGGTTATCTAACGATTATCTTTATGACTTACAGCAGTGCCAAGAAAGGTGCATTCTGGCTATAGGTGAATAAAAATGCAAGTTCACTATTGTACTTCTTTTACAAATCTTCCAGCCTTTATAAATTAATATTCCTGTAGGTCTAGTGTAGTATGATTATTTTTTTCTTCAGTGAAATCTCAGAAGTTTTTCAGTTGCAGTACAATGGTTGGTAAGCCAAGGGGAAAAAAATTGCTAATAATTCAAATAGAAACTATTGGGGGTGGAATATATTTGGTGAAGCTCAAAGGTAGGTGTTTGGTTTCTCCTTGTGTCCTTTTTCTCATGTGAGCCCTTTGAAATTGAGTTTGTTTTTACTCAGATGTATCTTTGTGTAAGAATTTGTCATGTTGAAATAGCTTTGTGGATTGCTTTTGATCAGGTCTGACCCTCTCAGTTGACTGGTGAAAGCTGGGATATGGAGTTTATTTCTCTTCCAGGAGTTAATTTTTTTTTTCAAATCTTTATTTGCCTTAAGCAGTCTTGAATTCCACAAAGTCTGGGTATGGGCTAAACAAAAACCAATTTATTAACTGATAAGTGGGCATTAAGAACAAAATCAATCAGTCTAACCAGTGACAATTAGTTTGGAGAACTGTGAAGTCCTTTTTTAACTGGATAACCTTTTCTATTGATGCAGTGGCATGAGTTGGGTGCTCTAACATGCCAGAAAGAAATGAAAGCGTCTTTCAGCTCATGTCAGTCTGATTGCATTGCTGTTAGCCTGTCTAAAAAGATTTGCTCTCTGTAGGCTTGCTTACAGTACATGCATAATTTAATAAAATGGCGCAACTGGCACAGCTGAGAGCTGAGCTGGACATAGAGGCTGAACTGACCTCTTGGCTCTTGATATACCTGATACCCCCGGAATTGCATTTACATTACAGACTGTACTTTGTGCTTAAATGGTGAGTGTGGAATGAGTCTACGTAGTTGTCTAGTCAACCCTATTCTGGATAACTTAAAAAGTCCTTCAAGTTGATAGTTAAAGAAGAGTCTGTACTTGGAAAAATAGGGATCCCTCGTAAAGATTAGGAAATTATTCCAGGAGTACGTGAAAGTTCAGTATTTTACTGCCATAAA
The DNA here is from genome assembly GCA_013397845.1 of Melanocharis versteri. Taxonomy (NCBI): domain Eukaryota; kingdom Metazoa; phylum Chordata; class Aves; order Passeriformes; family Melanocharitidae; genus Melanocharis; species Melanocharis versteri. The sequence continues at coordinate 715,299 of VZTG01009488.1, forward strand.
AACATAGGAAAATACTGTAGATTCTGGTTCTCTGCTTAAATCTCACACCCTCTCCCCCTGTCGATCCAAACAAATAAACAAAAACCCAAAACAAAATCAGATCTTTACTCTGTGAATATTACATCTTGAACATGAACTGATACTTGATAGGGTAGAGGAGATCAGAGGCATTTTATCTGAGAAGTTTTATTAATTTAACCTGAGGTTTGGTTAAGTGTCATGGAAAAATTCTAAGTATGTTTGCAGAGAATTTTGCATGTTTGAGACATTTTCTTTGAAAAACTAGAAAAGAACTATGTAGAACTTTTAAGTCTACACAGAATTGTTAAGCATTATTGATACATACTGATCAGGCACGCAGAGCTGAATGTTAGATTGCATGTATGTTGTGGTTGGCATTTCACACTCCAAAATTAGTCTCTCAAAGTTCATTTTAAGGGTTCTGCATGTTACGTTTTTCAAGGCTTTAAAGAACTTTGTTAGTGTAATTTTTACCTCTAGTCATAAATTCATTTTCTCTGAGTAGGAGTTTCACACAAAAATTTATGTTTAACTTCATCTCTGTTACAAAGTATACCTTTTGCCAAGAGGGTTTTTTTTGGGTGCAGGTGGGGGAAGAGGAGAAGTCATAAATTGTTATTACACTACACCTCTGCTCTTGCCACAAGTAGCTAACTTTAAGGCATTCCTGTTAGTTTATCTCCTTATCTGTTTAAAACAAACAAAGCTTTGCTAATTTCCCTGAAACACATCCAGAGACAATCTGTTATTGCAATTTGATCTGAAATTTACAATAAAAATAGTTCAAACATTAAACAAAAGAAGCTTTAAAGGCAGAGAGATCATTGAGAGATTCAACTGCAGTGTTAGAAAAAGTGCTGCTATTATCACTTGGCATTTTTTAATTCTACAGTATTTAAAACATGTTCTGGTGGCTGATGTGAATTTTCAAAGTTAAATATGTGTCACCTCAATGGGATGGAAATGAAATGGCTATTTCAGCCCAATTAAAGTATTTTTGGTGGCTAAATAATATGTATATGTATAGAATCATATAATATCTAAATGCAATTAACCAAAGCTTAAGCTTCAGGGTGCTAGAAATATTTAATGTGGGAAACAAGGTCAGCATTTACAGCATTCTTACAGTTGACAAACTAGCTTTAGAAAATGAGTTATTATCAACACATTTTTAAGTCAGGTCTGATATTGATGTTTGAAAACATTTTAGCTGGACAGAAATCGTATTTCCAGTTATGTAACTTCTGCAGAGAGAGATGCATTTCAATGGCAGATTAAATTGATTTTTTTAAAAATAAATCAAATGAATATTTGTGACTGACTTGGTGGACTGACCTTCTTAATGTGGATCATTGTCATTTTAATGGAAGGGAAATGAAATGAGGTTAGTTGCAAGTGGATGAGGAAGAAAGCTAGATGGTGGAAACTTTTCTGCTGAAATAGAAGATTTCAAGTATACAGAAGCTGGAGGTGCCTAACCTGAAAGTTTGTCATTAGAAAAAGATACAATAAATTGCAGTCAGGATTGTCGTGCAGGGCTGAGCCAGTAGTTAGCTGTCAGTGCTCAAGGAATGCAACTAAACCGCTTAGCCCCCCATCACCCGAGCATTATAGATGAGGCTAATGTCATCTGTTGGCTTGCCATTACACTTCTGTGGATTTGAAATGGATCAGTTTGTCAAATCAGGTAAGCAGGATGCAGATACCAGTGACTGCCTCTGTTTAACTGGCAGTTTACAGTGTAAAAGCCCCTGCAACAGAGCCATTGGAGTAAGGGAGATGAGCCTCCTTTGCTTTTGGCCAGAGCCTACAGTTACTGAGTTGTAGAGATTGCCACATGATGGAAAAAGCTTCCTTTAAAAAACTGTACTGAGAAGTTTTATGCTAAGATGATTTCTTGAGAGGGTGCAAAAAACTTGAGTAGTGAAAGGAAACATTACATTAAAATGTAATGCGAAACATTACATTTTTGTAATGTTCAGAACTGTAATAGTATCGCTTCACTGACTTCCAAAAATTGAGGTAAGTAGTTTTTCATGGGTGGTGTTTTGAATGGTTTTCCAACCTAGAGTCTGTTACCATGTGTTCTCTGTGATAATCAAACCTGCCAGATATAAATTAGTTTGAGTATTTGCTCGCCTGCCACGAGGAAGGATTTTCCCTGCATTGAATGCAGCCGTTGGAGGACTGAAGTTTCTCTCCTCTGTTGGCAAGAGGAATCTGAAACCACTTGAATCAAGTGCAGCTAAAACTATTGCAATCATAATCGCTAAAAGTGCTATAATAAACAGAAGCATTTGTGAAATTGTTTTCTGTGATACCTGCACTGATTAATGCCATGTGATTAATTAGGAATGGCAGTAGCAGAACTGATTCCTCTTGGGCTACTACTGCTGTTTTACATATAGGAGTAGTAGAAGTCACTGTGGTCGTAACCAAAACAAATGCTGAGTTTAGCACCTGACTTCAGTTGTCTTTATTTAAAGAAGAAAGTCGTTTCACCTACTTGGCAAAATCCCTTTTAGAAGCTGTTTTACTTTGCTTCCAGTTAGGGAAGATAGATATGTTCCTGGAAAGATGATTTATTGTGGGCTGTAGTTTGCAAGCATAGCATTTTTCGTCTAACCATCCATTATGCTTATTGTATTTCTCAGCCTCCCAAGTAGAATGCCTTATTTGTGTGAAAATTCACTACAGTTCCCCTAACAGGCTATGACTGTATCTGTTGGATTTGTGGCTTGTTAAACTTAAATATGTAGAAAGGGCACAAACAACATTTCATACACGCACCTCCAGGATTGGCCAGTTTTCTTGGATAGAATGTTTGAAATTACAGAAAGCTGCCATTCTCTCTGTTAACCTTTGGCAGAAGATAACTAAACGGAAGTGGATGCACGTGGCTAAACTGTTGGGTTTCCATTAACAGGAGTAAATAATCCTAGAGTAATTTGTAATGTTTAACTACAACCTCACAGTTTTGAACTGGATGACTGGTTAGCTCAAGATTTAATTGTTGAAAACATTGCTATGATTTAATGGCAAATAAAAGAATTTTTAGATCTTCTTGATATATTTACAATGCTAGTGTTTCCTCTGTCACTTTTTTTCAGAGATCAAATTATAGCCTGTGATACTGTTGGCATTTAACTATACCAATCTATTGCCAATGTTGCCAGTCTATCTACGTGTATTTGATAACTTGCTGCGATCACCTGGATTTTTAACAGGAAGGTTAATAGTGCGATGAATACTTGGGGTTTTCTGAGATGATTCACCATTTCCTCTAATTGTTCCCTGTTTCAAGGATAAGCTTGTTTCTGGGTGAGCAAATAAGAATATAACAATGAGAAATATAATTTAGGAAATGTATTTCTAGGTGCTCAGTGGTAACTGTAGAAAGCTGGTCTGAAGACTTGGACTGTTGGAACAGATTGTGGAAACGTCTCCATGCGCCATGAAATGATCATGTTGTACTTTCCTTGCCTGGTCCAAAGATAAAATAGACTTTAGGAGGAATCAGTTCAAGGGGAAAGCTCTTATAACAGTGAATTAGGGGATGTCCAAGAAAGTTTGGTAACAGTTTATCTGCAGAAAGAATGCCAAGTGTCAATGCAAAGGAAAGCAAAAGTCCTGCTAGACTTGAAATAAGAGGTGGACATTGAGGGCCACAAGTAGTGCTGCTGTAACATTAACAAAAGGAGAATAAGGGAGGAAAAAGTGCTGCTGCTGAGTGGGGTGGGTGGTTTAGTTGCCACTGATGCATATGAGGTTGAATTCCTCAATGCCTTCTTTTCCACCACGAAGATCTACCAGGTCTTTAGACCTACAAACAGGATTCTGGGAGGAGAGGATCAACCAGTAGTGGAAGAGGCTCAAGTCAGGGAGCTCTTGAAGTCTTAACTTACTCAAAGTCTATGGGGCAAAGTGGGATGCATCCAAAGGTGCCTGGAGATCTGCTTGACATTAGCATAGCCATTATCTTTGGAATGTCATGAAGAACAGGAAGCATTATACAGGAAACTTTAGGGTGGTCAACTTCACTTTGATATATGGAAGATCATGAATTAAGTCCACTTGGAAGTCAGTCGTGGGCATGTGAAGGTTCTGTTGTTGAGTGGAAATAGCCGTCATGAGTTTACAAAAGGTAAACGTGTGACCAACCCAGTCACCCCTGTGATGAAATGACTGAATATTGAATAAGGCAGTGGATAGGATCTATTTGATCTAAGCTTTTGGCACGGTCTCCCAACAGCAACAGCCTTGTGTTTGAGTTGGGGAGCTGTCATCTAGACAGATGGACTACTTGTTGAGTGAAAAACTGCCTGAATCTTCAAGCTCAGAGGGTAGTGGCCTATACAGGGTTGGGTTACTTGCTGATCTCATGGAATCCAGCATGGGCAGTGGAATGGAATTGATTAACTCTCTGCACTGATACAGTGCGGGGACTGGGTGGTTGATAGCAGCTCTGTGTGCAAGTTGCTGGCTGTCCTGTTGGACAGTAGGCTAAAGATGAGCCAGCAGTGTGCTCTAGCAGTGGAGAAGGGTAACAGTGTCCTGGGCTGTGTCCACAGGAAGTTAACTAATAGATTGAGATGACTGAGACGATCATATGGTATTCACTATCAGGAATATTCTGTTGAGTCCAAGTGGTGAGCCACCAGCATTGTTGGGTTGGGCATGTTACCCGTGTGAGGAGAGGCTGAAATTCAATCTGGAGACAAGGTAGCTCCAGGGGGACCTAATTGTAACTTTCTGATACTGAGAAAGAGAGAACTGAGAAGTCAAGTTCTTTATACCTGTGGTGAGAGGAACAAGAAACAGTCATGAGCTGAAACGTGGCAGGTTTTCACTACAAGGGTAATTGAGCTCTGGAAGAAGTCACCCAGAGAGGCTGTGGAATATGGCCCTGGGAGATTTCCAAGACTCAGCTGCATTAAACCCTGAGCGACCTAGTCTGACCTCAGAGCTGATCCTGCTTTGAGCAGGAGACTGAGCTGTGAGCCTCTGAAAGTTCCTTCCAATCTGAGCCATTCTGTTGTTTGGAGCCAGCATCCAAGACATGCAGAGCCAGTGGGAGCTGCTTTGGCTTTCAGGGTCCTAAAATATTCTGGGTACCCTTGTTACCTGAGAATTTTTGAATTACTTGTTTCAAGTCACAGGATTCTGTTCACTTCAAGGGTATAGAAAGAATCTGAATATTCACTAACATGTAATGTTTTTAAGCAAGAATGTACTGAGAATTAAATTAAAATAAGATTTAATATTAAAAAAAGATTTGCAGAATGAGAATTGTTTCTATGACAAGTAAAAAGTTTACCTGTTACCCACAAATCCAAATCTCTTTTACATGCTCATGTAAACTAAAAAGAATGATTTAGAAATTTTATTGGGGAAAAACGGAGCTGTAAATTCTAACCTGATGATTTAATATTGCAATGATGCTTCAAGAAAAAATAGAAAATTAGCACGAGGTTGAGACTCTTGAAAGGATACAAAAAATGAAGACAGTGGTCAGTTTATAACTTCACCCCGTGTGCTGTTGCTTTCGCTAGGTGTGCAGGCTGTTGCGACAGGATGTGGGTTTGTGCCTTGGAGACTTGTCTGTGCGTGCTGAGGGGTGAGCAAGGGCTGGTGGTGGTCTCTCAGGGTTACAGGCAGACACAGCTGGGCTCCTTCCTCCCCGTCCCCATGGCGCGAGCACCCAGGCTGTGCCAGGCAGTTGCTGGAGAGAAGTGAATAGTTGCAGGCCTGGCCCGAATGTGCCTGCCATTGCAAATGAAAGAGTTTGCTATGTGATTCGTGTTTAGCTTGGAGTTAGGTAGTGTGTATTAGACTGTCTTTTTTTTCCCAATTCTTTGGGGGAAAATAGTTTCTTTGATAGGTTTGCCCACATGATGTTGGCAAGGCCAGCTGTAGTACTACACAGATACTTACTGGCCTGTCACAGTGAGCTGCATTCATGTTCAGCAGTAAACTCTGGCACCCTGTTCTGAGTTGAATTGCTTACATAGTTGGCATAGTCTTACTGAAGTAATTGCTGATGTATGGAGCAGTGTTTCGTGGTAAAACACTCTTTCAAGTGCCTGAGTCATGTTAGAGGCATGTTGTCTGGAAACTGCTGAAAGAGATTCCTTGTCGGTTTCCTTTGTACTCTCATTTCCTGAAGAAGAATGAGGGGTTTATTAATTTTCTTTTTGTGTAGACTGACATGGAATTGTGGTGGCCCTCAGCTAGGACAGGCTGTGTCCTAGGTTAGTTGGGAAAGGTATTAGTGCTGCGGATTGACACGCTGACTGTGACACAGATCAAATGCTTTCCCCTTTATGTAGCTGACTGCCAGTGACACACTTTCTGATATGTGCATCAGGAAGCATTCCTGCTACGTGATGAACACAGGAAAATGGTAGAAGGAGATTCTGTCTTTCTTGATTTGCTTAAAAAAGGCTTTTCTTAGTTATATTATTTTTTTTATGAGCTAATCTGCTGTTAACTGTTTTAACAAAATCATGCTGCTTTGTTTGATAGTCCTGGAAACCAAAGGCAGGGTTTGCAAAGTATTGGCAAATGTATGCAGGAATTATCTGGCTTGTTCCTAATTTTGCTGTATGAGTTGTTAAACAAGTCTGCGGAAGACCGGTGCTGACAGGAGGCTGGAGTCTTTGTCTGCTGAAATACTTCCCGAAATACTGTACAGTACAGCAGTAATATTCCACAGAACAGTGTGAAAGGACTGTCTTAATTTGAGGTCATCATCTTAAATGTCTTTGAGTTCTTTAAGCTGTGAAGTGGCAGTGCCTAATTTAAAGCAAATAAGCATATTTCTTTTTTCCCTGGTGTAAACTGGGTAACTTAGGTAATGCAGAGGCAAAATCAGAATTCTGCTTTTCCTGAAGCATTAAGACAACAGCCTGTGAATAGGGCTTAAGCTGTAGTCTGATAAGATGTGGCACTTCACAAGAGCTGTCCTGGAGTAGAGAGCCAGAGTAGAGACACACAGTCAGTTTGCCCAGAAATGCTTCAGTTACAGCCTGGATTTCTTGTGCTAGCACATGTGTCACTCTTAGGAAATGACTGAAATATTTACATTGTTTTTCATGGTTTGTCTTTGTCAGCCCACCCAAATGAGCCAGTTTCTTTTGTCTGAGTGCAGTAATCCCTCATTCTCATAGATGGCATTAAGAAGTTTAAATCCATAGGTTATATTATTCAAGTAGGTTGGCTTTTTGATTAGAGATGATGAAAGAATAAAACATTAAGGTGAAGTCAGAGAGAATATTTTGTTCTTCACTGTAATTTATCTTATGTTTTATCATCTGGTGCTGTAGGCAGGAGCTGTTACTCAACCCTACTAATGCTTAGTTTGTTCTTAATTAAATTGTTGATGGAGAGTGTTATCTAAATCTTAGGTATGTCTTACATTGAAATGATGAATTTATCAGCCAGTTAATAATTGTGCAGGTTATTGGTTTATATCTTAGAGTAGTAACTAGACAGAATACTGGGGTGTTGGTAGGGTTTTTTTTAGTTTTGCTTTGGAAAGGACTTTCTTGTGTTTTAGCGATCAGGATGAACTTAAAATATATCATTTCAGTTTTCATTTTCTAAGTCAGTGTGTATGTTGACTTTAGATCATGGCAGTATCTTCTTCAGGAGGATAAGCATTTCAGAAACTGGGGTAAGGATGTTCAGGCATAATTGAAAGATTCTATTTCAAGTAAATGCAAGCAGAGATGAAATGATTAAGGAAATAATTCTAGATTTAGTTGTATACTTATGCAGGATCTCCTTGCTAGCAATTTCTCAGGTACACTGAAGTATTTTTGGTAACAAATCTAGATCATATAATTCATAAAAACAAAACATAAGATTAATTTTACAGTTGATCCAAATACAAAAAAACCTGCAGATCCTTGGAGTCGACAGCTCTAAAGGTGGCAGTAGTAACTGAGAATTGTTAGTGGACATCCGGCTAGTGTTCAGATTCTACAGCTGAAATAGTAGGCTTGTGTAAGATGAGTGGATTGTCCGTTGAGTTTGAATTACGTGGCGTGTTTTCCTGTTAGTGGTGGGTAGCTTAAGTCCAGACACTCAGGTGGTGAACTCTCTTATTCAGTTTTATTGGAGTGTCATTGCCTAAAGTAAAAGCATTAGAAAGTTCAGTTTATTAAACTGAAATTTTAGATAAGAAGTAAGGAAACTTAAATAATAATATTTTTCTTTCCACAGAAAAGATTAATAGCCTTTATTTACAATAGTGGTCCTTTCTATTACTGAGTTTTACAGTTACAAGATTTCTAGCACATGACTCCAGACTTGCATGTAGCCAGGAAGGAGACTGTGTTTTTAAACTGTCCTCTGATCTGGGAACAGTTGCATCTGGGTATTACATAGGATTAAATAGCAATCATTGTCAAAGCCTATTTGGTAGTAAATCCAGGCAGAGCAACTGTTAAGCAAACTGACAGTCAAGCAAACTGTACAGGCAGAAGATATGCATTGACAAAGATGACTTGGATTTGGAACATGTACTGTACCTTTTTTCATCTGACTGCTCAAACAAGATTGAAAAATGTTTTGACTTGGAAATAGAAGATAGAAACCTAGCATTTATGGAAACTACATCAAATTTACTGGGGTCTTGAACTCAAATCTGAGTGTTTTGAAATATGGATTCATTTTTCCTGTTAGAGGCATAAGGGTTTAAATTGCTGTTGTTCCCAAGCACTGTTTAGCTTAGCCATTCTGTTGGCCACAGACATACTGAGCCTCTGGAGGTATGAACAATGTGTTCTTATAAATGGGATGTAAAACAAAAAACTGGTGTACTGATACTTCTGAATGGTAAGTCACTTGAATATTTCTTGAACTTTGTGTTGTACTAGGATATTATTGTATAATACTCAAAATGAATGTGTAGCTATAATGTGGTAAAATCATCTCTACTGCTTAGTTAATGACCTCGTAAGATGGAGAAACAGAAAACATAGCTATGGTGGGTGAATCTTGACAGTGCTTGACAATGTGTCAAAGCAATTCTGTATTCTTTTACTCTCCAAATAGATGTGGGTAACACTTCATGTTTTAGCATGATGTAAGTGATAATGGCAGCTATGATATTAGGTGTCAATCAAAATAGTGTGCTTGTAATATTAGTCATCCACTGAAGGGAGCATAAATGCAGATACTGAACTCATTTATGAAGGAGGAATGCCTGTGGTGTGTTCAGGGTGAATACCACTTCCAAGTAAAGGAAGAAGACTCTAGAGATAAAGGATGTACACAGATAAGCAAATGGCTGCTTGTGTCAAAATAGCATTGCTCACCTGACAACTATTTGTTTAAAGATGATCTTTGAGCCAGTTGTTTTCTTGCTGTAAAGCTGCTGTTCTAGAGAGTGAAAAATTCAGAAGCTGGCATTGTAGCTGACTGGTGTAATGCAGTAATTCTGGCCTTTGTAATTCGATCCGTAATCTGCCGTGGCTTTCCGACAAGTGCTCCTGTCTGCTATAGGTTAATATTACTGTAATGCAGGATTTCCATGATGCTTCCCTTAAAAAGAAATATGCGTATCTTCTTGGAAACAAAAAGAGCTACTGAAGATCTTTCCCAGCTGAAGACACTAGCTAGCATATGACATAAAGTTAACTTCACAGGTAACATACTGGGCTTGCCACAGTATGTTAAAATCCAAACTGAATTGAGCTGCTGTGTGGTACCCCTGAATAGAAATATATGGGTGCAGTTGGTTTATTTAACTCATTTCCTGTGTGTTTAGTGGGCTGGGATTAGCTCGATGGTCAGTTACTAGAACCAGCTCTTCACTAATGTGCTGCTGTGCTACTATACTTTATCGGTGTGCAGAGATACCAGGCATGTGTTGAGTAAGTAGATCATATTTTCTCTTGGTTTTCTGAGTGTCAGTTTAAGCATAAGGGACTTCCTTTTTTAAGTCCACATTATATGTATCTTTTGCTGTGTCACGTATTGTAGGCGTATGTGTTAATTATAGGCAGTCACGTTGTTGATATCCCTGTGCCTTCCTGTTGGAGGTGCACATACCCATGTGGATGGAGTGTCCTGATGTTGACCAGTAACTGTCAGTCAGTCTTCCCTTAAGGAAGGCAAAGATGAGTATTTCAGCCTACATTTCTTTAAACAATATAATATGTAAAGTTAATTACAGATACTTGACTTAACCTGGTAGTAGTAGATTACTGACATAGTACTGATTAATCAACCTAAGAATCCCCAGCCTGCTTTTGGTAATTACTGTAAAACTCTGGCTTAAGCTGGCACTGCCACCAAAAAGGAGTGTTCGCTGAATTACGCGCTTGACAGTGCAGTTGCATGGAACTTGACAGAGCCCATTCCTTGGCTTTTGGTGTGCGCCAGTGCATGTGTGCACACGTTTGCCCCCAAAACCATTTCATGAGCTATCAATAACTGTTTGCACAGATGTCTGTACCAGAAAAATTAAAATATTTTAGTTTCATAGTGGACTTCTGAGTTCACACTTTGGTTAAGGCTTAATGCTTAATAATGAATTAGCTCCCTTTTAGAAAACAACAAGTAACTTTCCTCTTAATCTTTGTCCACCAGCTGCCAATATTAACTTCCTGCTTACCCTATCATATTGCATTAATATGTTTGATAGAAGAAGTTACAATGCCTGGTATAATTAAGCCTTCAATTCCGTTGTAATCAATTGGCAGGTGCTGATAAACTACCAGGTAGCAACACTGGGCTGAACTGGTGAAATTGAAGCAGACTGGAAAGTTTTACTTCCTAGCTAGAGGCTCTGTAGCAATTCTTTCTTGCTATAACTCTAATCAAAGAGTGATTCAGTTATTTGGATATAGCAAAGCAAATATTCGGTGAAGATAAAGGGCTGTTGTTCAGAATCATAAGCCATTTCAAATAGTTCAACAGCAACAAATACCAGGAAATCACAATAAACTTGACTGTCACATTTAATTGGAAGCCCTTATGAGAATTCAAATTTTTAAATACCAATGCCTTTTAATGTGGAATAGTATGCTCTAAATTGGAAAGGTAAAAAAAGTCTGATAAGGTCAGGGAGCTTATATTCATAGAAAATCATTGAGCCAAAAGCCTGAAGGATGACAGTTCAAAAAAATCTGGATGTAAGAACAGATATTTGAAAAGTGATTTTAATGGCAGTCAATTACCCAAAGAGGTCAAAAGCAGGCCTTCTGTAAGGATGGGATTATCTCACATCTGCCAGCAACCCTCACATTTGGTAGGCAACTTAAGCTTCTGATACTGGCCCTGTTTCAGAACTCTTCTGGACTCATTCAAGGTATTTTCTCATAAATCCAAATAAACCTCAGCTTTGTTGATTTTGAATCTTAAGTGGACTTCCTTTACAAAACAAAGCTATCAAGAAGGCAAGTAGAGATGCTGGATTGTGGTGCTGTAACTTGGATTCTTTATGTTATAATGCATATCATTATTTCAAGTGTAAGTGACAGGGTAAGGTCCTGTTAGTTCAAAGTTTTGCTTTTTATAAGTCCCAAGTACATCATAATTGTTTTCCACAGATGTTGAGACGATGGTACAACTTTAAGTTTCCTTTGAAATCAGGGCATTTTTGTTACTGCTGACAGTATTAGTGTTCTGACTAATATATCCTGCTCGTTTGCTTGCTGCTCCTTCTTTCAAGGGTTAGAAGCCACAGAGTTTGTGCTTGATGCTCAGTTACTGAATTCAGAACTCAGTTGACATTGGAAATGTACTGATTTGAGCTAATTGGGATAAATTTGTATACAACTGAGTTGTATGTGGTAATGGTCTGTGTCTTGTTTCTGATTCTCATGAGAATGGAAATATACTGAGTCAGAGGATCTGATGGAGGAAAGGGTCTCCAGACATCTCGTACTGCTGTACATATACTTCAGGTTCTGTTAAATAACTTCTGGACTAGTCCTCCTGATACATGTTGTGAAGAGTGGATGGATAGTAGATAAAATGCTCCATCTACTTTAACTACCCTTATAGTCAAGTAGTGCCAATGAACCGACCTGTCGTCGGCATGAGCAAGGTTGATGCAGTGGTAGTGAGGATGAAATACATCAGGAGAACTGCGTGTAGAAAGGACTTGGGAAGAATGTTCTTAAAGATCAAATGTATTACATGACGCTGGTTATATACACTTGTGCCAAGTTAGGGGAGCATAAAAAAGGAGGCTGTTAGATGTATCAGCTATGAAAAGTTTTGGGGGAGTCTGTTACGGAGAAGTTGCAGTCCAGGTCTTGCAGTCTAACTATGCTCCGGTACATAATGTCAGACTCAATACACTTTCCCCTGTGTTGAGTCCTGAATACATTCATTATCTGTCTATACCAAAATGGCTTGTGCTGAAAAACTATGTGATACTGCTTCCTGTTCAAGCTTAACAGTAGCTGCCAGGCAAAAAAAGACTCAGTAAACCCCTGGCATGAGTTAATATCACAGGATTTTTCTCTTAAATAATAGTAGATATGAGAGTTGGCAATTTGAATGGGATGCCAGGGTGTTGGAGCTCAAAAGCAAGAAAGAATGACTTGTGTACAACAAAAGTGGCTCTATACCAAAAGCACTTTAGTAAAGAATGCTTCTTATTTAATAATGTGCAAAAATAAGAATATATGCCAAACTAAACAATATAGCAACTGTTGCTGTACTGATGCCATAAACTTGTATTTTAACGTGATGAGGCGGGTTGGATGTGTAAATAATAAAGATGAAAACAGCTTAAGAGAAATCTAATTCCCCTTTTGTTCTGCTCTACAGAAGTTAATATTTCTCATTAAGCTTGCTAGGTCACTTAGAAATACACCTATGGACTGCTAATTGGTTTTAGAGTTTAAAATCATCAGAGACAACTTTGTGAATCTGTAATGATGTCAGGAACTGAAGACATGAAGGCAGAGGCATTGTTAAAATCTTACCTAGTGCTTTTAAAATACATTGTAGACTTCTGAAGTAATGGATTCATACACATGCCAAAGTACTTTGCTGCTTTTTAATGCAATTAAAATGTTAGCTCCTATTGTTGTCTCAAAAAGCTTTTCCAGGAAATCATATGCATTTAGAATTTTTTGTAGAGCGAGTCAGTGTAGTAGAAGACCAACAATCCCATTTTAATTGAGCTTAGATTAGGCCAGTTCTGTGAACTTAATTAAAATACTGTAACTTCCAGTGGTTGAATCATTGTCGTTATCGTGATTTGCAGATGATATCACATGGTATCTATAGGATACTGCATAACGCCTGGTAAGTCTCAGCATGTTCTTAAAGGCATGGATCAGAGGTGCTTGAACATGCCCATGTGAGGAATGCCCTCTATTGAAATAAAATAATAGGGAAAACATTTGCTAGTGTTGATATTTAGCAGGTAGTGTTATGGAGGTGAATGGCTGGATAGTTTGGGCATATAGCATCTTTGTATTATCCATGCTCTAGAAGACTGAAGAGTAAAAATGGTGGGTGAATACTTGTTGTCTGTGCTAACAGAAAAGTAGCTATCTTATTTTAATGGGAGCAACCAGATCAGCGTCCATAGTTATGGTGTTAAAAATTTGAGCATGCAGTAGTGAATGCTCACTACTGCTAGGCTGCATTTGTTGTGCTGGCAAGTAGTAGGAAGTAGTAAATTGCAGTCAAGTTTAAATAGCTTTTTACTAGTTTGGTCTATAAAATGAGCAATATTTCATATGTGATCTTTTTTTAAGTTGAAGGAGAACTTGATTAGTGCACTTGGGAGTACAGTGCAGTGCCTCTACTTTCAAATAACTGTTGTTCCCAAGGAAATATTAATGTAATTAATTGTAAGAAACAATATTGTAATAGATACCAATTGTTTGATGATGCATGTGAATATTAAAGCTGTAGAAGCAGTTATCTGAATGTCTTTGGAACGTTTTATGTACAGATTTCTGTCCTAAATAGCACTGGGAGCTGCTTGCTTTGTCTTGGCTGTCTTGGTGTTGCATATGCTACGTATCCTTAATAAAAATGAGTTTAAAGCTTATTTACTCATGAGTTGAGGATATAGGTGAGCTGCTGAGAAGTGCTGGATTTTGGTGCTGAGTTTGGGAGTGTGCTTCTGACGAGAGTCGTGAAAGTGCACATGCTGCATTTATAGTAACATGTAGCTGTTTGCAGAAATGGAAGAAAGTGAAGGCGAGATGTTAATCTTTTCTCATTGCAGTAACGTAGGAGCTGAGTAAGTTGGAGTTCACGAAGAAGACCCAGCCTCGATTTAGGTTAAATTTGTGTACTTCAGTAGCTGTGTTAAATGTAGCTCTAATGAGATTCAGGCTGCTTGCCTTTGTCATCTGAAGGAGATAATCTGCTAGAACAAATTTGATAAATGAAGAATGAAATCCTCCTTTCTTAGTCGTGACAATCTGCAAAATCCTTTCTGTTTATTCTTGTCTGAAATCCGTTCACAAAGCTAAACGTGGTAAGGGTCTTTTTTTTTTTTTTCCTAATGAAATTTCCCAAAGGGATCAGATGGGGAGGATTTTCGCCAGGGCGGGGAGAGGAAGGTTGGCGTGACTCCAGATCGCTTCTTTTCCTGCCTCCGTGCGGTTCGGGGGCTGGCAGCGGGGATGGCGCAGCTCTGGCAGCGCTCCCCCGAGCTGCGCGGCGGCTGAGCCCTGCACAAAGGCGGTGATGTAATGCGTGCTGTAATGCGCTGCGCGCTGCCGAGCGCCGTGCGGGCAGGGCCGGGC